>JAFVLL020003966.1:0-18503 GCA_021397915.2 Tor tambroides
TGTTCTGGATTAATTGTAAAGGTTTGATAGAACTGGCTGGAAGACCTGCCAAGAGAGCATTGCAATAGTCCAGCCTGGACAGAACAAGAGCTTGAGGAGTTCTGAAGCATGTTCCGAAAGAAAGGCCCTGATCTTCTAGATGTTGAATAAAGCAAATCTGCAGGACCGGGCAGTTTTAGCAAAGTGGTCTGAGAAAGTCAGCTGATCATCAATCATAACTCCAAGGTTTCTGGCTGTTTTTGAAGGAGTTGTGGTTGATGTGCCTAACTGGATGGTGAAATTCTGATGAAACGATGGGTTTGCTGGAACCACAAGCAGTTCTGTCTTGGCAAGGTTGAGTTGAAGGTGATGGTCCTTCATCCAGCAAGAAATGTCTGTTAGGCAAGCTGAGATGCGAGCAGCTATCATCAGGTCATCAGGATGGAATGAGAGGTAGAGTTGAGTGTCATTCAGCATAGCAGTGATATGAAAAGCCATGTTTCTGAATTACAGAACCTAGTGATGCCATGTAGACAGAGAAGAGAAGTGGTCCAAGAACTGAGCCCTGAGGCACCCCAGCAGCTAGATGTTGCAACTTTGACACCTCTCCAAGATGCCTTGAGGGACCTATCTGTGAGGTAAGACTCAAACCACTGGAGTGCGGTTCCTGAGATGCCCTTTACCAATAGGGTTGACAGGAGGATCTGGCGGTTAACCGTGTCAAAAGCAGCAGACAGATCCAGCAAGATCAGTATTGAAGATATGGAATCTGCACTTGCAAGTCTTAGGACTTCAACAACTGAGAGCAAGGCAGTCTCGGTTGAATGTCCACTTCTCATTGGTTGCTGTCGAGGAGGTTGTTCTGTGTGAGAAAGGCAGAGACTTGGTTGAACACAGCTCGTTCAAGTGTTTTAGCAATGAAAGGAAGAGGGGAAACCGGTCTGTAGTTCTCTAAAAGAGAAGTGTTAAGGGTGGGTTTCTTAAGTAGTGGGGTTATACGAGCCTGCCTAAATGCTGAGAGAAAAACACCAGTGTGAAGGGATGTGTTAATGATGGAAGTGAGCGCAGGTACAACTGCAGGAGAAATGGCTTGAAGGAGATGAGATGGAATAGGATCAAGCGGACAAGTAGTAGGATGACTTTTGCCTCAGAAAGTGAAGAGAAGGATGTGAACGAGTGTATGTTTGCTGGTAAGATGTGCTTGACAGATTGTGGTGTGGAAAACTGTGCACTGATGGTTTTAATTTCATTAATGAAGAACACGCCAAAGTTGTCAGCTGTTAGAGTAGATGAAGGAGGGGGAGGAGGAAAATGAGCGAGGAAAATTTTTTAAAGAGCAAGCGAGAGTTACATACATATATTAATATATTACATATATTACACACACACACACACACATACACACACACACACACACACACACATATACATATATATATATATATATATATATATATACACATACATACATACATACATATATATTTATCTTTTGCTGCACATCAGAAACATATTCTTTGGTTTTTCTCGTTGTGATGGATGATTAAGGGAATTTGGGCTTTGTTTTCCTTCCCATTTATATTTCTGTGAAACAGAAGCCATCGCTGGATAATTTCATGTTCATAATCACCATAGAGTGCTCAAAATTGTGAATATGAATAGGAATATACTTCAGAGATATTTTACTAATAAGAATTTCTAGGGGTGCCAATAATTGTGTCCAACGTGTATTTGAGAAAAACATTTATTTCACAATGATATTTCCCCCATTTTAAATTCTTATTATCCAATGAAAGGTTAGATTTTTGTGAATTTTTTAAATAAAAGATCAAAAGGATTAACAATGCAGATTAATTTTCACAGCCTTCTTTGGTCATATTTACCAAGGGTGCCATTATTTTTGGCCATGACTGTATATATATGTATATACATATATAATATGTATTGTTACTTGAAATACAATAAATGTCAACTGAAATAAAAAGGTTCATTAGTTAATGTTAATTAATGCATTAACTAATATTAACTAACAATGAGCATTACAGTTGTTACAGGATTTATTCATTTTTGTTAGGTTTAATTAATAAACTGTACATTATTAGCTCATGTTAGCTCAGGTCCATTAATTAATATTAACAGAACTTTGGATTTTATTAATGTATTAGCAAATGTTGCAATGAATATTAATTGAAACTAATAAACGGTTTACATGTAAAGTAATATGAATAAAAGAAACCTTATTGTGAATTGTTACCATAAAAAAAAAAAAAATCAGCTTGATGTACTGAAATAACTAAAACTGAAAATTTATGGGGAAAAAAATTACATATAAATAAATAAAATAAAAAAAAAAGACAAAAAGACAAAAAAAAAAAAAAAAAAGTAAAATTGAAATGGAAAAAAAGAAAAATAAATACTGATTCACAAAATAAATACTGAAATCCTTGAATAGCTGGAGCCAAGGTTTCTATTCACAACAACACAAGATGAGGAGGAGAAACGCCCATTCATTAAAGGCAGCATATGTTGTTTGCAATGAGCAGGCTTTAATTATGCATACAATATCTCATTAATCAGCACAGGTGAGGCTAGGAAGATATCTGAAGATGGACACGGACAACTATCTGGGAAAAGGACTATTACTTCCTGATGAGGGAAATCATTTCTTTTTGAAGTCGGCCTCAATTGTAAAACCTTTATCTAACGAAGACTCATCTTTCGCGCTAAACAAGAACAAATAATTGACCATCTAAAGCCTGCAAATTAAACAGTCGGCTTGTATCGAAGGGCTTTGGTCTTTTCATTTCTTCATAAGCAGATTTCCCATGAGGCCACATCTGAAGGTCAACCCGACGGCGGTACCTCATCCTATTTGAAAATTGTGGCACAAGAAAATCCAGTAATTTAATTTAAAACAGAAGAGATTCTTTTTTCTCCATTTGCTTGAGGTCACCGCCTCCACCGTCATTGTAGGTCACTTTCAGTAAGAAACGTAATATGCGCAAACTATGAAAGATCTCTATTAATATTTGACCCCTCCAATGGCCCAATGTTTGATTCGGGGGTAAAAAAGCACACCCGCTGAGGGAATATCTTATTGTCATTCTGCATTATGAATTTAATTCTAGATAACTTCAGCCTACTTTATCGCCGACTAAATTGAGTGTGTGGCTGCAGGCGAGTACCTTCAGATTGAAGGTACACTCAGGGGAACTTGGTTACATTAGCAAATGTCATGGAGCAACCAAGTCATTCAAAACTTTCCCTCTTTTCTCGCCCATGCGGCGCAAACTACTTTTTGAGTACAGTTAATGTTGAAGTGTTCGCTCTGGCCTCTGACAAGAGATGAAAAGTTGATAACGACACTCCAAGGACACTTGTTTGCCACTTTCTCGAGTAAACAAACACTGAATCTAGTCAGCTTTGATTCTTAAAACTGACTAGTACATAGTATTAGAGCTATGATAACATTAAATTAAAAGGTTTTTTAGATGTAAAGTCCCATACACACCAAGAACGATAACTATAACGGTAACTATATTAGCATTCACACCAACAGACAATGTTTATTATATGAATGCACTTAAGTTATGTTGTCTGCCAGCTTTAAATGCTCAACTCAGTGGATTCTGATTGGCTGGGAATGTTTTTATTTTATACTACGGGGCCGTTAAATGCTTGAATCTGATTGGCTGACGAACGTTCTAAGATGTGCAATTATTTTCAGGGAAACGCACGGCGAAGGTCTTGACCGCCTTACATGTCCATATTACTTCACCAAAAGATTTCAATTATTTCAAAGGTCTTACAACAGCAAAATAACAAAATAACAGCAAAATAACAAAAAACAATAATGACACAGGCCAAACAAATAAATACAGTAAACAATAGGATAAATACGACAGATTTCCATCTTTTTCCACAAAATTATGTTTTATTATGTACAGAAAGCACATACTCTATTTCTCACGCTCTCTCTCCCTTACAGACGCACAAACATTCAGTTGTACACACGCTAATGTTGTTAGCGCTACTCTGACGATTTTATCATTAAGATAGCTCAGCGACTTGACATTTCTCACAAGTGAGGAAACAATTGCATTTTAGGTTTAATACTTTTGATCTTTTGATTCCGTCCATCAAGTCCAAATAAAAGTAGAAAATAATTAACTGATAAAGTTATTTTAATTTCTAAAGTTGACTATCCAAAAGAGGCATCACCACATTGCTAGCAGAATGCTGTACTGTTTTAGCTACATAATTGCATACATACTATTACTGTTATAAATACTGTAGACCTATATTTCGGTTTGCAATCTCATCATAATGACCAAGTGTATTCTGTCACCCAAAATTTTCAATAACTTCCTTGACCTTAGCTTGAGCCAACCATACGCTGAATCATTAACAATGTAAATGAATACCCGACATAACGACCCAGGTACACAGCACCAGCAATAATCAAAATGTCATTACGATCCCTGCTAACGCTTGGAACCATTCGCCTAATGACCCATCCCTGATTATGCCATTAAAAAGTCACTAAGTGCAAATTTATGCAAAACACACCCATAAACAATTGTGCATTAAAACGCACGAAACGTATGTAGGTGACTCCATTCAATTGGTCAAAGTGTGTAATTCAGACAAACTGACTTGTGGGAAGGGGTTGGGCTCCATATTTTAGTGCTCGGGATCGAGGACATTGGTAAACACTTAAGCTGTTGGACTTATTAGTCGATAAGTCATTTTATGTTACATTTGCCAGCTCACATTAAATAAATATTACCAGGTAAATCCAACCCCAGTGGCTGGCAGGCTCTAAAAATAAAATGACCCATCCTTGACTGGGAGAGGAAAAGGCTCCATGGATTGCTGTCGAGTGAGCGTGACTGGGGGTCTGCAGAGCAGCGGGTGGGAGTGGGCATTATAATCCACGTGTCATGTTCGGGACGCGAGAGGCCTTTATCTCCTCGCTGCAGATACACGCAGGCCGCCGCTGTGTCTCAGAGAAACATACGGCACAAGGACAGAGGTATGAGCTAGCGCTAAACCATGGGATGAGAATTTCGCAATCGCTGTGTTTGCGACCACAATACATATTCAATTATAGCGTTTAAAACTGCTAACGCGCAGCTTAGCAAGCAATGCTAATTGTGTGTTCGTGCTACGCAACAGCGTGCTTTATCGTCTTAGAAGGTGATGTTCCATGAGTTGGAAGCAAGTATCTGCCAGCTAGTTTGAATATGGATATTTTGAGCTCCAAATCGCTAGGCTCTCTATGTAAATAAAGCCATTTACTACCAAACATCATCTCTCCAGCTAGAGCGTTAGCATATTCTAAATAATTTAAAAGGATTTGGGCTACGCAGCTAACTTACAGGTGAGTTGTTAGAGCTGTGACGCAGCAGTAATGCATACAATAGCATTTGGAATTGCATTAATTACATTCAGAAATAATGTAAAATACCAAACAAAACAAAACTTTTACATACATGCATTTTAGTTTCCCTCACCCCATAACAACTTCTATAAATTTAACAGTTTTAAGAACAGAAAAGTAATAGCATAAGTATAACATAAACATAAATGATAGTGGCATCCATTATAAACAAAATTTATTATAAATGGCAAACCTAAACAATGTATGCTTGACGTTATTTGCTTTATATGTGATGCTTTTATAAATAACAGTACGTTTTAGATAAAACACAACTTATATTCCAAAACATATGGTATTCTTAGTATTTTTTGAACATAAGTCGCAGCACGTTTGCAGAAATATCTTTTACTATAAATAAATACATATATGACATTGAAAAGTCATAAATTGTAAGGGTGCTGTAGTATACTGTTATGGTATTCTGAACATGCATATGCCTGGACACATTGCTGTGTGGGCTGATCCGGACTCCCCACAAAAAAAAAAAAAAAAAAAAAAAAAGGTACAATGGTATTTTTAAAGCAACAGTTTACCCAAAAATTTATATTATGTCATGTTTGCTCACCTTTGTTTCATTCCCAACTTGTATGCTGCTACCTTTCCTGTAGAAAACAAAAAGAGAAAATTTGAAAATGTTCATGCTGCTCCTTTTCATAACAGCACTTCATAGTAACTGTAGCAAATTTGCTTAAAAGGGAATTGTATATAAATAATTACAATTAATTATGATTAATTACAATTATTTATATCGGCTGACAGTAATAACTGTCGCAGAATTAAATTGCCATCGACTAATCTGTTCGTCCAGCGAACATTAAGTTCATATCAACTCTAAGAAAGGATATTTCCTTGGCCACAGAAAATATTTTTCTATTAATGCTTTAGAGCATGTAGCAAGGGTCAAATCGTAAAGGGACATTAATATGCAAGGCAGAATCAGAAACTCATGTAATTTGTGCACAAGAGTTTTATTAACTAAACACTAACATAAACTAGTCAAACAAACAAACATACAATCACTCATACATGGAGAAAGGGCAAAGTGGATGAATGAAGCCATTAGAGAAACCAGAGAATGCAGTTATGAAAAGAGTCAGTTAACCACCTGAATAAAACCATCAGCACCGTTTATAACGGGGTCTATAACTTATACTAAACCTCTGTTTCATTTAGTTAAATGTACAATACTTGCATTGCCTTGTGTGTCCGTATGCAGTCTTGGTTGAAAGTTCTGATGGTTTGAAGGTTTGGTGGTGTTGGAGTTCTTCCAGTTCTTCCGGGTTTGAAGGGTGATGAACTCCAAAAGATGTTATTCTGGCTCTGTGGTAATTGAGAGTTTCTTTCCAGGTAGAAAGGGGGGGAAAAAAAGCTAAGAAAGAGATCTGCTGAGATCCGAGGATCCTTGGTTGAATGGAAAGTCAAGGCCGCAAGGCCTGGCGCAAAACTTAAGGGTCCAGAAGAGTCCTAGCTCACATCCTCATCTTCTCAGTAATCTAACAGAAACGCAGACTGGGTGGCGTCACTTACGTGAGAGCTTTATCTGCTTTGGAGGTCACACCTCTGTGACGTCAAAGAGCCAATGAGAATCCTGAACTGATGGAGGGAAAGTTTTTATGACTCTTTGTCTCTGAGCATGGTAATTTGCATGGGGTTAACGCACAAACTACTTAAGATTCTTAGGACACTAATATGTTGCATAGGTATCAACGTGTAATATTCACTCTCAATTAGATCATCCGAAGACGAATTGATAGAGACTAAACATGATACAACTGAAGTGAGATTAACTAGTGATCTATCGTAAGCATGCATAGAACAGGATACAATACACAAGAACATATACAAGAATAATAATAACATACACAATGACCTGAAGGATATGTGTGTCCATTCACAGAAAGGTTTTTCTATGAATTAATTAGAGAAGAGTTCATTTTTATGGTGCATTATGTGTCTTTCCTATAGGAAAGGTGTGAAGAGAGAGGACTTTCCATATGACATTAGGTCGTAAAGTTTATCTGGCCTGGCAGAAGTCTCCTGGTTGCCATGGTAACCAGGGGCCTGGAGTCATTGACAGACATACCAGCACCCAGTATGTGTATTGGGTGGGGGGTCTGTGACCATTTGTTAAAGTAATAACTAATTGATTTGTTAAATCAAATGCAAAATTATGTGTCTGATTGGTTCAAATGCTACATAACCATGTCACTCAAGCTCAAGATGGACCTAAAACACTATAAAATGACCAATGAAATATTTCATAAGACTAAATTTAGAGTCTTTTGAAGCCATATGATAACTTCTGGGGGGAATAGGTGTTTGGGGGGAATGTACCATTTGTCAAAAACACTGCATAGGTTCCATATCTTCCCTAAAAAAGACATTTCCGCTACAATTGTATTCTCTATATAATTTTGCCCACATGTTTCTCTCTTTTTCTCTGAATGATGAAACAGTGCTGACTTTCACATCTATTATGCACCTCATCTTATGGTCCATACCACACAGCTGGAAACTTCCCTCACAATGTCACAGCGGCACCATAATTGGACGTTTCTATACACCACCGAGCAGAAATCGGATCTGCGTTTTGCATGCCTCCCGCTAAATTGAAGGCAAATCCAGAAGCGGAGACATCAATCAGTACTATTGAGTGGGCCACGCGCTGTCGAGAACACAGCCGTGCCAGATAAAGACGCCGTGGTCCCGTAGGGTCCTGCTCAAATCTGCAGAGCTTTCCTTGACGTGGGTAAAATGACACTGAGTGACATCTTCATTCTGAAAATGCCCTTATGGAAACGCTCAAGGTTTTCTTTCAACTTTGTGAACTGTAGATTTGACTTTTTTCCCCTTTAATATCTACCTGTTAGTGTCAAAAACAGGCAATAATTGAAACAAATTAGTTTTTTGTTCTCTGTAAAACAGCCATGTATGGAAACCCATTTGTGCCTCAGAGTAAAAAGAGAAAGAGAGAGAGAGAGATTAAAATAAGATATGAAGTCATAAAGACACTGCTTTTATGAGAAATAGTCATGATTATGAGAAAAATCTGCAATGGAAAGATATAAAGTTGGAATTATGAGAAAAAGTCACAGTTATGAGAAATTATCAAAATTAAGACAAACAACAATTATGAGATATAATAATTTTTTTTTTTTTTTTAAAAATCACAGTTGTGAAAGGCTCAATTGTGCAATCGTCAGAAAAGTCAAAATCATGAGAAACAAAATCACAACTATTAAAAAATAGCAATTATGTGAGAAACAACGAAGCAAATAGATATGAAGCTGCAACTGTGAAAAAAGTCTCAATTATAAGAAACAAATTCGCAACTGTGAGAAACAAAGTTTGACCTGTATGAAATTCACAACTATGAGAAAAAAAATTTGCAGCTATGAGAAACAAAGTCGCAATTGTGGGGAAGTCAACAAGGACAAAATGTCATAACTATCAGAAACAATGTAACAATAATGCAGAAGTCGCAATTGTGAAAGTAGCAGGTTTGCAAACAAAACTGTAATTGTGAATAAAACAGTCACAATTATGAGAAACAAAGTCACGATTGTGAGAAACAACGTAGCAATTATACGAAGTTGCAGTTATCAGAAACAAATCTGCAATTGTGAAAAAGTCACAATTACAAGAAACGAGAAACAGTTTCACCTGTATGAAATTCACAACTATGAGAAACAGTCGCAATTATAAGATACATTTATAATTATGCTGAAACAATGCAACAATAATGTGATATGAGGTTGCAAATGTGAGAAAGTCACAAGTGTGCGAAAAATTGTAATTGTGAAAAACAAAGTCACAATTACGAGAAACAAAGTTGCAACGGTGAGAAACCAGAGTAGCAACTGTAATTGAGAAAGCCACAACAGCCATGAGAAACAAAGCTGCAAATGTGAAAAATATAGTCACAATTGTGAGAAACAAAGCTGAAATTGTGAGAAATAAATTCACAATTACCTTTTTTATTTTTTCTGAGGTGGAGCTTTGGTGTGGCTGTTTATGTTGGTGCATTGTTTGTCTTTCATTTAATTAACTACATGACATTATTTATGGTTATAATGTATTTCCATGTCAGTGATCACAAACATTATTTGTCTAAATGTCACGATTAGTGACTTGCTCTCATTGCCAGAAACCCAGGATCTGAAATCTATAAATCTCTTGTGTGGCTGACCGTGAAGGCTAAAGCAGGTATCCACCGGGACGCAAGATGGATAATCTGAACGTTGACCAATTCATCCTTTCCACAAACCCACTATCTTTGCCTCTAGGGGCTAAATTTGCATTATGTAACCAGATGTTTGTCCTCTGCCATGATCTACATATACAAGCTCTGTGTTTACATGGCTACTATGTGTGTGATTGGAGATGTAGGCTATTCATCAAACTTGAAGGGGATGAAATGGCTAAGAAACCCTGCCTCCGTGACAAAAACAATAAAATAACCTCAAGTCCCATCAGAGAACAGTTCAAAACCTCTTCAAAGAACATGCTCAAAGCTTTCTGGGTACCTTGGGAAAAGGTTTAGTACCAACAACCAATTTAAGTTAGCGTGCTTATCCCCAAATGTTGAAACTTCCCTCACTTGCAATGAACTAATACAGCCATCAACACGAAACAAAAGAGACCAGACAAACTATGAAAACAAAAACATCTCAAACCCAAACAACAGATTAGGATTTACAAACTTGAGTGTCGGGCTTTGAAATGCAAACAGTTCCCTGTGGTGTGTTTTTGGTCTATTTAAGTCTGTTAAATGTCTGTTTGCGTTACGAGGTTCTTTGGTTTCACGTTAAAGACTTGATGTGTTTTGATATTTCTCTGATAGAGCAAAAACAAACAGCATGTTTCACTGACTTCACACATCAGCAAAGACTTCACGTCATGAATAAACATGTCAAAACGTGAGCCTAAAGAGAGTGACGCCTTTGAGAGTTAGCAACCTGGTGCTTTCGAGTATTTACGAGCCAAAAGACACCTGATTAGATGTTTGCGCGCTTCGACAACACTCATTAACAGGCCATGTCAATGTTTGCAAACACCAAAGTCCAGATTTTTACTCACAACTTGCAACGCCTTGTGCCTTTGATGTCACTCATTTGCCAGATGCCTTGATATCCATCTCCGGCCCGTATCAGATCTTCAAAGTGGTTGTTTTCTTTGGATATTTGTATTGTTTTTGCTCCGTGGTTGAACATATGCTAGCCAAGGGCGCTGCATTTTTAATCTGGTATTCGTTTTAATTAATAAGGCACGTCAAACTTCGCCGCACACACATCTTTAAATGGAGGTCTGGCTGTAAACATATTTGGGGTCTATAATGAAGGTTGTACTGGGAGCCAGCGAACAGTATACGAAATTATTTTCTGATAAAGACGGCGTCGGTTCTCAATTATGAACTACCGTGCGGTACAAAACCTTGCACCTCTGTGAACCAATTAGTTTGTGACTTGCCAAATCATTTACATGTAAATTGCAACTTTCGCAATGGAAATCGCTCTCTCCACAAAGTACAAACAGACGGCCGAATGCATTTATTTACAGATGGCGGCATCGGTTTAGAAACCTGCCTCTAGTCTATTCATCCACCAAAGTAGCTGTAATTACCGAGCCCCTCTTCGAAACCCCTCTTCATCTCCTGAGTTTCAAAGGAGCCCATCTGACAGGCCATGAAATCATAATTTAATCAAAAGAAAACAAATGTTTGAATGAATATTGCAAAATGAGAACAATAACTAATGAATTCTAATGAGGGGAACATTATGGCACTTTCATCCTGCTGAAGAGATAGCAGTGCGCCAGTCTGCCAAACACAGGTTATTGTTGTGAGCCGCTTTTAATTTTACACTTTATTTATTATTTGCTCATACGGCGTACATTTCATTGATGTAAATACTCTGGAAAATACCTATTTTTCAGTCATTCATGTGCAAATGTTGTCTCAGATGTTGCTGCTTAAGTTTCCTTAAAGTTCAAGAAGAAATAAATAAGACAATTTTTGATAAATAAATGTGGATAACAAAAATTGTTGTTTTCCAATTTAAAAATATCTAAACATCCTTAAATAAGAAAAATAGGTCTGAGAAGCAAACCACATTAGATTATCACTAGTTTTCTGAAGATACATCTTGAATCAGTTTGTCTTGTTTCAAGCATAATATATAAACATACTGAGCTTTTTATGTATGTATTTATTTATTTACTTACTGCCAGTGCCGTAGGAAAATATTGATATAAAATATACTTATAAACGTAAATAAATACTACAATGCAATACTCTCTGAAAGTTCTTTTTTATACACAATTTCAAACTTTTTTGTTTGTTTTAAAAATATAGTTTTTTTGTTGCAAAACAAGATAAAATATTTATTACATTATTTTTTAATAATTTAGATTTTGATGAGAAATATTTCAGTTGGTATTAAATTTTTTATTGCAGACAAAGTAAGGCATTTCTTGTAAAACTGCAGAGGAGAAATGTGTCAGTTCACTGCAGTCTTTTTCTCAGGAAGAAAAACTGCAGAAACACTCCCCATTTAATCTCTTTGCTGTCCAAGCGCAACAAACGAGATATTAAAGAGATCTTATTTGTGATTTTTCTTTCCTATGGGCATATATTGTGATTGAAATATTTTGTTGAATTTGCAGTTCTGAGCAAGATCAATACAAGCATCGAAAAATGAAAGCTGAAATACGGTAAAGATTGAACGGGAGCGTTTAACTTTCACATAATGCTGATAAACAACCAAGCACCAACACATACAGATCAAACACATCCACTGTCTTCTTACCCATAAACACACCTGAGGGACAAAGATGATTTTTATACAACTACTGACAAATTTTGCCACAGTTTAGTTCAATATCTAAAAACAATACCTTAGTCAAACAGGTGTAAATCACATGACTTTATATAGATGCTATAGGTCCATAATTTGTCTAATCTTGACTGATTGTGTGATATTTTAATTGCCGTTTGACAAATGATATCCGGGTAAGGAGGCTTTGATATGGAAATGTTGAAGAGGAGCAGTCCGAGGAGCTCTGGGTTTCCTTGGTAACTTCAAAGGCCCGTCCTTGAATGAAGAATCAGGCTGTAAGTGCAAGTGGTGGCGTGGAGCTTCTGAAAAAAAAAAGACAACATGAGAGGCAGGAAAATGAGAAAATGAAGGCATATTTATGTTTGTGAGTGTTACATATGGAAATCGTAAGGAACTGAGTGGTTCTTCTCCATTTGTTTGAGCATTCCGGTTCCTTAATGTTTCCAATAAGAATTTTTCAAATTCTTTTTAAACAATCATTTGCATTAAACAAATGTAAAGGATTAAACAAACAATACTCTCTTTTACGATCTGCTGTCTTATGAACAACTGCACTGAATTAAGTGTCACAAACCTGGATTACAGTAAATAACTTATGTCTATGAGACTGATTCATGACTCTTTTTAAATGATTCATTAAAAAGAACCAGTTCTTAAGAGTTATTCATTTGCTAATTGAACTAGAATCTCTTTTTATTGTTGTGGACGACCAGCAAAGACAATGCAATACAAAGATCTATTGTCTTTTTTTTTATTTTGTGATGGCTGCTTAAAGAAATTAGTGCTGAGCTTGTTTTTAGTGCTTGCTACTTTTCTTTTTTGAAGTAAGTTTAAAAAAAAGATGTGTTGATGTCGTAGACTGCTTTGGAATATTATAATTCAACAAAGAATATAAATGATGCCACATTTAGCCCTGAGCTAAACTATAAACCAATAGTAAGAAGGAAAAACTAATAAAATATAATATATGCCATCATACCTGTGAGGTTCCAGCGTTGGGAATGTCATTTTGGTGTAAATAACATAAGTGGGTCTTCCTCTCCATTGAGTTTTACCCAGCCTTCCTACATTTATATTTATCTAACCTGAAATGGTTCTCCATTTCTTTTCCTCCCTGCTTCTTTTTTCACCAGTACTTATGGGAAAAAGAAGAAGAAGAAATTAGTAATCCTGCATAGATTTACTTTTAAATCTGACTGTTACCTTTAGTCGTGCCCATGATGTGTTCAGTTAAGGGTTTATAGTCAATGTCTAATTTTATATTTTCTGAAGAAAATGAGAAGTACAAAAATCACCACCACAGTGCTGGTGTTCTGAATGGTTGCTAGGTGGTTACTTAAATTATGGTCTCCAAATATGGCTTGAGACCCTGCTGAAAAAAATCTCCCAGCTGAAAAGTACTCAAAAACACAATGAAATCAACAAGAGAGACCAGCACAACAGACCAGACCAAGTGCCAATAAGTCTCTAAAAATGAGCAAAGCAGACCAGCCTGATTAGTCGACAAGTGCTAAAACCACTCTAAAACTAGCAACTATGCCATTTCAATGAGCTGACAAATTCTCAAAAACCCTCTTTGCTGAAAAGTTCCTAGAAAAGAAACCAGCAAAGCAGACCAGCCTGAGTATCTGACAAATGACCACAACCCCTCTAAACCTGTCAGAGATGACAAATGACCAAAACCTGAAAAAATCAACACCAGCCTGAGCAGCTGAAAATGCCCCAAACTCCTCTTAAACCATCACTGCAAGTGCCCCAAAACCCCTCTAAAGTTACCAAACTAGACCAGCACGATCAGCTGACAAGAGACCAAGCCCTCGAAAACCATCATTGCTCAAAAATGCTCAAAACCCATCTAAAATTACAATAGTTGACAAAAATGTCCAAAAATGTTCAATGTCCAGCAACCAACCAACCAAACAAATAGAGAACCCCAGCAAACTAGACCAGCCTGAGCAGCTGACAAGTTCTTAAAAAACCTCAAAAATGCCCCAACGAATGCCCCAAACCCCTCACCAGCAAACTAGACCAGCTTGATCAGCTGACAAAAACCCCTCGAAAACCATCATGGCTAAAACATAACCCAAAGCCATCTAAAATTACAGTAGCTGACAAATATCCAAAGGTCTAAAAAACCCCAGCAAACTAGACCAGCCTAATCAGCTGACAAAAGACCAACCCCTCGAAAACCATCTAAAATTACAATACCTGATAAATGTCCAAAAACCTCACAAACCAGCAAACAAGACCAACTGACAAACTGACAAATTCTCAAAAAAAACATCATTGTAGACAAATGCCCTAAACCTCTCTAACATCAGTAAACTAGACCAGTCAGACCAGCTGACAGAAGACCAACCCCTCGAAAACCATCATTGATCAAAAATGCCACAAACTCATCTAAAATTACAATAATGTCCAAAAATTGAAAAAAAAAAAAAAAAAAAACAGCCCAAGCAGCTGACAAATTCTCAAAAACCCCCAAAAACCATCTTCCCTGACAAGTGCCCCTTTTAACCATAAATGAAGACAAGTACCCAAAAACCTTCTAAAATTACTAAACAAGACCCATCTAAAAGTACTATATGTAGCAGAGGCCAGCAGGTAAGTGCTGTGCAGGTTAAACCTCACTCCCCGATCTCAAGTGGTGCTCTAGCGACTGACGCTAGAGGCTGTGGCCTTTAGCCTCCTTGTTAGAGCACCCGCCTCCCATGCCGGAGACCGCAGCTCAAATCGCCCTCGGAGCGGGGCGAGTAGGACCACAACATATAGCTGACAAAGTCTCCCTAAATACCAGCAAACTAGACCTGTTGGAGCAGCTGACAAGTGCCCAAAAACCCTTCTAAAACCATCACTTCTGACAAAACCTCTTTTAAACCAGCAAACCAAACCAGCCTGACAAGCTGAAAAGTGTCCAAACCCCCTTTAAATCCAGCAAACTGGACAGCTAGAACACCAGCAACCTATCTTAAGCTTAGTTAAGATGTTTTTTTACAGCAAGAAATGCAATTTTTCACCTATATTATCATCCACCAGGCGAAAAATCATACATGCCAGATTTATTACTCAAGGTTCATAGTTTGTTTAAATTGAATGAAAGTATGAGCAATAGTAACAGTGATGCCCGCCTTGACATTTGCATACCGAGTAACATTATCATCTTAAAACGATTACAGTGAATGGAAGTGGAAATATAATAAGACCATTCAGAACCAGATGATACGTTTATGGGTTCTCGCCAATTGCAACAGACCACCGTTGGGCGTCTCTGCCCGCCTGAGCACCGAAATCACATTAAAACAGTCAGTCTTTACCCTCGTCCTTCCATCTCAGGTGAGATGTCTAATCTTGTGAGCGCATATTTCAAAGCGGATTTAACTGACACATGCCTGGTTAGGTAGCACCGATAAAGCTCTGCCCACAGGTATGTGTCTCTTTTCATTGTGTAGGCAGGCCGAAAGCTCCTCAGAGGCATCCGCGAGTGGAAAGCGCCCGCACAGGCTGTCATCTCACATGATTTTTTTTTCCGCTTTAAAGCAGCAGCCATGTGACTGATCCTCTCCCCACATCTTGGACAGAATGACTCTGGCTGATTATTTCCTTGCGTTTTTTTTTCTATATTCACGCGCTTCCTCTCCAAGAAGCGACAAGAGCGGCCCGTCGCATCGAAGCTGAGAAGTCCATGCTGTTTGGCAGAGAGGATTAATCCAGGGCTTACTCTTAGCTCCTGCTCTGTTTATCCATGGTGGAGAATTTGCTATTTGTGAAAAAAAGCGCAGTATTTCCGTGCTTGGCTGAGGCTTTGGGCATCGGCGGGTGCATCTTCCCTGGTTGTTAAAAAAAAAAGAATTGATTCAGAATCAAGTAAACAGCTCCAAATGTCACCACAATTACTGCTATTGGCATTAGTTTCATTACAGAAGTTGCTCATTCTAGATTGGAATTGTCATGCTTATCGAGACAAATTAAATGCCGTGGCCTGACTGCTTACACGTGGCCTAGAAATGGCTATTTTTGCGCACTTATTTGGAGCCAAGTTTCTTTTTCGTCTTGGAGCGCAAAACAGTCCGTGGTTGATTTATTAAAAGGGTGGCGGAAATACATTTGAAAGTTGTTTTTTTGTTGTTGTTGTTTTTTAATTCAGCTCTGAAGTAGGATATATAATTATGAATATGCATAGGGCAGTTTATACTATGTTGCAAATCTCAACTGCTTGATTGCTTGTACTGCTGCCAAATATGAACTAAATTGTTCCCCAAGAAATTATAAGCATTTCATTTCAATATCATGATTTTTGTAAAGCTGCTTTGAAACAAGGTATATTGTGAAAAGCGCTGTATAAGTAAATTTGACTTGACTTTATTGAGGTTAAATACTGTTTTAGCCTTTCTTCTTGTTGCAAATAGTATTATTTTACACAAAATATCATTCAAAAACACCAAAATGAGGGTTCTCCTCATCATAGATTATCTGTTGGTCAATTGTCTTTTTTGCCATACAAACTCTCTGGTCACCAAATTTGAGCTAAAATTTGTGAATGTGCTGTTCTGTATGCATACATTTCGAAATCTCATGTGACAAACAAATGCTCGCAAACCATTTTACTTCCAAAAAGTGACATTTCTGAGTAAAACTGGACATTCAGTCATAAAAATATGTAATTTGTGATGTTATCCATCGTAGTTAATCGGACTGTTAAAAGCTGCTGAAGAGGTGGAACAAACAATAAAAAGTTTAGTGATCTCATGCAAAACACAAAGTAATTTCTGTGAAGGAGCAGGTTATTATATTTTGATAAACTATTATGAATTCTTTACAAAACACTAAAGATGCATATTAAGAAAATTAATAGTTAATTTTCATTTCATGTTGGCTATAAAAGTAGTTGGCTGAAACATTCTGGAAACTAAAAGAACATGCAGGAATTCTTTTATATTGTAAAGTTTGTCCTTAAATGACTTGTGTAATATAAACCACTTCAAATATAGCCTTATGGAGTGACCAATTTCCTCTGGCAATTTTTTTTTCCGTTTTCCCTGTCCAATCCAAAGCACTTCGAGCTGTCTCAGTCACCTTTACATCTCATCTGCGGCGGTTCTCCGGGGCCACAACCGTTTTTCTCCTGGGTTCAGCCTGGTCCTACCTCCTCTCCGACCTTCACAGGCCTCCCAGGCCTCAACGTCATCTCCAACATTAGCTGGAGAAAAATTAGTCCCCCCTCCTCTGGAGTCAGCTCATTTTTCTTGTGCTGTCAGAACGTATGCGGGCTCTGTCTCAGCCGGGTGTATACCTAAAGTACATTCGGCCTTTATTTAATCTTAATAAGCTCGCATCAGCTAGGCCTGGGTCGCATAAACTCAGACACAGTTTTTGGCAGGGTGACTGCATTCTTCCACACTCTGATCTTCTGCATACAGTTCTTAGAACCTGACACTAACAATAAGGATGGCTTGATGGCACAAGAGTGTTCATTTAGAGTTTGAAATATAACTATATTTTATAATTTTATATATAACCATATTTTATAATTTATAAATTTATATAATGTCTATTAGTAGTTATTAGGGCTGTGAATCTTTGGGTAAACAGCAAATCGATTCGATTCACGATTCATAAGGTTTCGATTCGATTCAAGAACTTTTTTTTTTTCGATTGGAGACGATTCACAATTAAATTCGATGCGATTCGATTAATGATTTGATTCTGCATTCTTTAAATGCATTCACAGGATTATTTAAATGCTTCCCCTAAATTTTTTAAATGCTTAGTCAGGGCACAAATTACAAGGCTGCCTTTATGAAGTCAGATAGTAAGGGCAAAAAAAAAAAAAAAAAACTTTTATGATATGGCATATGTAGAAATTTACCCTAGTAAAAGGTAATATATTTAAAATTGCCAACATTTATTTCACCCTAATTTATTAACATTATTTACTGCATCGCTTACTGATATAAAAATTCTAATTAAAATTTATTTGGAGTACTACCTACTTACAGGTGCATCTCAATAAATTAGAATATTATGAAAAAGTTCATTTTTTCTTGTAAGTTATTTCAAAAAGTGAAACTTTCATATATTTTAGATTCATTGCATGTAAAGTAAAACATTTCAAAAGTTTTTTGTTTTAGTTTTGATGATTCGAGCTTACATCTCATGAAAGTCAAAAATCAGTATCTCAAAATATTAGAATATTTACATTTGAGTTTCAATAAATGACCATCCATACAGTATAAATTCCGGGTATC
>JAFVLL020003968.1:0-60676 GCA_021397915.2 Tor tambroides
TGTAATTTGTTATTTTGTTTTCAGAATTGTGATTTGTTTTGCACTTCTAGGCCACTGTAGGCGCCGCCTACAAACGCAGTTGATGAGTAGACTGGAGTTGGGCTCACGTTGTTGTACTGTGAGATGTGTTTCTCATACACTGATTTATTTGTGGTGGCTCGCCACAATATCAACACAAATAGATTTTCCAAAAGGCTTTGACTTCGTTGAATAAACATGAGCACTGCACCTTTCAAAATCAAAATGCGGCGCGGGTGTTTTTATTTCACTGTATCTCTGAAGGAAACCGACTGTCTTCAGAAAGTTTTCAATGTCATTTTCATTATATCTTGCATGTAATGCCTGATAAAGCAGCAGTTGCTTTGTGTACAGCCGTTACCGGGGAAACCTTTATTTCACCCACTGCAAAAGCACCTCCTGCTGGCAGAGAATGAATTTGCATTTCAATAAACCCGCCAACATATTTTGCTTGCTATCAGAAATAATTTACTCTAGAAGGACTTTGCTGTTATGATTCTTTGAGGAAGTCCACCGTTAGTTAAAGGGATAGTTCACCCAAAAATGAAAATTCTGTCATCATGTACTCACCCTCAAGTAGTTCCAAACCTGTATGAATTTCTTTGTTCTGACAAACACAAAGGAAGATATTTTGAAGAAAGTTTGTAACCAGGCTGTTTTGGGGCACCATTGACTTCCATAGTAGGAAAGAAAATACTTTTTCCACATTCTTCAGAATATCTTCCTTTGTGTTCAGCAGAACAAAGACATTCATACAGGTTTGGAACTACCTGAGGGTGAGTAAATGATGACAGAATTTTCATTTTTGGGTGAACTATCCCTTTAAGTTGCGCATGCGCAGTAACGTTTATGTTGTTGCCGTTGAAACCGTCCATATATTATTTGCATTTCTTATTTATTTCACTACTAAATCAAATTAATTAAAAAAAAAAAAAAAAATCTAAATAAATCATTTTTTTTTGACCGAGGATTCTAAGATTCTAAACATTCTTTTCATGTTACTGAGGGCAGCCGCTCTTATTGTGACGTCATTTAGACTCTGGCAGCGTGTTTTTCAGGAGTAGTAACCTACGCGGTTACATGTTTCTCTTCAACTCTTCACGTGAAGCCATAAGTAATTACTCGGCCCCCCTGCCATGGCTGCGGTGGGCGGGTGCAGGGGGGCCAAATAGCGCCCCAAATGGTGGGTGTGGTGTAGTGTGTGTGGTGGGGGTGTGACCCAGTGATTGACAGAAGCGGGGCGGAGTCGCTACTCTCTCTAATCACACGAGCTTTATTGGTTTATAGCAACCCCACCCGACCCCGCCCTTCACATTAATGACTGTTCATCACTGTTCACACCTGCTATAAACCGAATTACACCATAGGAGTAGATCTAAAATCAAACATACAAATAATGAAGAACTCAGGAAAACCGTTCACTAGTTTAGAAAGCACCATGTTATCCAATAACATAAACTGATGGAATTGAAGTTGCATCGTTGATGTTGTTGTCATAATTTAAACATTCAATATGATGAAATAAATCAACCCTAAATATTCTTATAAACTGATAACTGAGTTTGGTGTTGTTATTGAATTTTAGAGGTATGTGTAGGCTATTCATTCAGTGACAAACCCCCAATTAATTTCTGGAATAAATATGTAATTACTTTCTGTGTAATACATCTAAATCTCAAGTATTTTTTTTTTAAATCTAAATAAACAGAGTAGATAAAAATAATTGTCATGCCTTAAAAATCAGCTTAAAAGCTGATAAGTTTGGTGCTGTTACTATATTTTAGAGGTGTCATTCAGTAACAAACCCACAATTCATTTTCATAAATGTGTATAAAAACTCTTTAAATCTCAATTATTTTATCTAAATTACTAGAGTTCAATTTTAAGTGTGAACTCAAGAGGAAGACCATGAGGACTGGGCCTTAGCACTGTCCATGTTAAATGCTAACTAGCTCAAATTCTACAAAGCACTATTATCATTCCTCAGTGCCCACTCGTGTGATGTAAGGGGCTCCCTCATGTCTGAAGCTCTGTTCATGTGTTTGCAAGGGACTATTTTCTGCAAAGCTGCCATCAAACAATATGAACTGAGAAAAGCCATACATCAAAATGAAAATGATATTAAGGATTCTAGCTGATGTTCACTCACATGCTCACTAAAAAATATCCAATATTACCTCGTTTGCCAAATAATCCAATGTTTTGTTCTGTAGCTTTTGTTTAATCATCAGTCAGTTCATTCTGGAAACGATATTTAATAGGCTGAGTTCACTTTAAAATGCCATGACTTACATTAAATGAAGAATTTAGCAACTTAATTGTCAATACATTTAATAGAGCCTTGTGGGCCTATGGTTTTACTATTGTCATATTCCATTTTGAAAGCTTGTTAAAAATGGTAAAAATGGCCTTTTAAATATAAACCAATCTGATTTGTTGTGACGTAGTTACAACTAAAATAATTGAATCCTGAATGTTTCCTGTTTACTACATTAACGCTGCTTTGCAGCAGTTTGTATTGCAAAAATTGATGACTACTTTTTTTTTTCTTTATTTCACAGATAAATGTAACTATATTATCGCCCAGCTCTTTTCATTAAGTTTGATGTAAAAGTATGTACAACTTTAGCCACATACATATAATATACTTGCTGTCACGTGTTCTGTGTGGGTTCATTTCTTTGTTTTTGGACTTTTATGTTGAAGTGTTTCCTGTTCTGTATTTGTAGTCTTTGCCCTTGATTAGTCTGATTGCTCCACTTGTTACCCCCTGTGTCTTTGTTGGCTGGTTGTTGTCCAAAGCAGTGGCGGAGCCAGGATGTTTTCATAGGGGTGGCCAGGGAGGGGCCAGCAACCAGCCTGGGGTGGCACAGAAATCTTCATTATTTCAATATAAAAATGTGGTTGACTATAAAATACTAGACTATTTTAGTGCCTAAAACACAGCTGAATACAATTAATTTCTACTTAATTGTAACTGAGATATTTGTGAATTATTATATCAAGTAATACTGAGTGAATATGACAGTTTTTGTATTATTCCTCACCTCCAGGTATTTTAATGAAGGGGCTCACTATAGCTTTATTGCTCTGTCAGTTTGGTTCTGGTTCTCAAAACCCCCAAAAACTTGTTCTCTAACATTACATAATCATGGATGAGCCATGCACTTAGTGATAAGAATGTGAAAAAGGCCGGAAGACAGCACATAGCCAGAATGTACAATGAGTTGTTTTATGCATTTAAATGGTTTCATTTTCGTTTGTACTTTTAAAATTAATGAAAAAAATAGCGCATATTTTCTAGTATAAGTGCACTGTGCTCACATTTACTTGTGCATTAAATTACAAATTAAAATACATATTGCGCCTTATTGTGATCTGGAATTGCACGATAGCCTATATTTTAGTATGCATTTGAGAGACGTTCTGAAATGTAATGCATGCATACATGCATTGACAGTTTGCAGCTTTAATCGCCTTTTTGGTAATTTCGTGACTTAACTGACGACAGAGCTACGTCGTATGCTCATAGTTTCTTGTGCACTTATTTATGATGACGCGATCAGAGCGTGCGCCGTGAGCACAGTGACAGCTGCCAGGACAGGAAAGTTTGTTTTACTGACATATAGCCTAACCGTCAGCATCTCATTGTTCTACTGAAGCTCATTTGGCTGGTGTACCTTTTCCGCGCTCATTTGACTCGCTCCTGGCGCTGAGGCAACGCTGAAGCACGCGTCTGAAAAGTCTCCCGTTTGATTTGGATGCAAAAAAATACCCCAGTTCCACGTCTTAATAAATGCATTTCTTGTCAAGGAAAAGGGGACAAAAACTGCAGTTTTGAGCAGGGTGGCCAAGCTTAGATCAGTGGTGGCCACGGCCACCCCTGGCTCCGCCCCTGGTCCAAAGACAAACACATGGAACCCCCACAGAGCGCACGTGGCACTTGCTACAGCAAATCTCAACTGCTTGATTGCTTGTATGATTGCAAAATGTAAACTATATTTTCTCCCAGCTCTAATCTGCTAAATCCAACTATAAGGAATGAAGATATTGAGATATTATAAAAAAACACTATGCAAATATTGTTTATTTGCATAATGGACGACAACATTTAGACTGGTGAGCGTTCACGAGCTACAAAGATGGCAGATTTAAAATCAGATTGCTTTCTCCAGAAACACTGTCAACCTCCTTGACTCGAACTTTGAGCTTTGCATTACACTGCCTGACCTTCTCCAGTTTATGCTTTATGGAACGTAAACACAAATCATGTGAAAATGCCTTGAGACCTCAAATCAAATATGAAAACAAGATATTCATAAAGCGAAGCCTCGTTTTTGACACTTCATATTGTTGTATTAGACTGTACCAAGGCAAATGTGCACTCGTGAACGGCAAGTAGCAGTACATTGAAAAATGATTTCTATTTTGTTGTGGACACAAAGTTTGCTTGGATACTGATTTTACAAAAAATGCTTTTGTTTCTTTCAGAGGCATGAAGTCCAAACAGAATACTGAACAGTACTGTATTTAACCCTTCTAGGCACATCAGAGTAAATAATCAAGATGAACACAAACTTTTATTTTACAGATGGTGCAAAACTGAAATGATGAATCGACAATAAATGTGAAATTCAAAAGGCAGCAAAGTAAAAGAAAAAAGCCTAGCTTATGTACACAATTTATTCGATACAAATAAAAAAAACAAAACGCTCTTCTTTTTAAATTTCATATCATCAAAACTATAAGAAGGTCATAAGAAATAACGGCAGAGTTGTCCAGCAGCGTACAATCACACAAGGCCCTGATTGGCTTGTAGTGTTTATAAGTCATGTGATGGTGAAAGCGTAGCAGCGTGGGCGGAGCTCAGGAGCTGATTGGAGGGATGAGATCAGCTGACTCTAAGGTATCCTCGCAGAGGCTGTGGCAGCTCTCCAGATTTTGCTGCTGCTGAGTCTGAAGCTTCAGAATGAGCTCCTTGATCTCATCCCGCTTGGTTTTCATCCGTTGCTGGGGAAACCAATCCAATAAATTCATCGGGAGATGAAAGCTTGGAAGAGGATTCTGAAAAAAAAGAAAGAAAGAAATGATTGCATTAGTTACAAACTCAACGGTCAGTTCATTTATATGAGGGTCACTAAAGTGTCTGAATGCTTTTAGAATCTTTTATCAGCATCTAATCTTTTTCTCTTCCCCTGAAGCAGCAACTTTGCTGACTTAAGTCAACGTGAGTGGAGAAAAAATTAAATCAATAACGTACTACGGCATTGCTGTAGATCATTTCTTTGTTTAATCCATTATTTTAAAAAAACATTATTCAACATATATATATTAATACTTACTAATAATAGTAAGTATTAGTCCCAAAGCTAAAGTGTGACCTGAATTACCTATTAGATTTAATGTCAAACTATTAGACTGCAGTGTCATTCGTCTTTACCAGGATCTCTGGGATGTGTGTGAATGAAAGCATAGAATATGAGGAAGCTCTGGGAGTTTTTTTCTCGGTGACTCTATTCTGGGGGATCCAGAATATGTTGTCCAGTCCACCATTAGATATACAGTTCCCATGAGTCCTCTCACCTCAAAGAAGCTCTCCACATACTGCAGCACATAAACTCCACAGTCACTGAAGTTATCCTGCTGGGGCACACGAGGACTCGAGCCCTTCATCACATCCTTCCCAAAACTCCTCTTGGAGCCTTTCTTCACCTCCCACTCCACCTCCAGATACCTGCACAAACACCAGGACAAACACTCACTAATATACGTGCAAACTTGTAGCCACTTAAAGACAGAAAAATACAGGGGTGCAAACTCGTCAGGGGTGAAAAAGGTGACAAACTAAACTCAAAGCGGCTGAAATAAAGCGGTTCCCGCGGTAACGATAAATGCTAACGATACGTTTCTGAGGACAGTCAGTTCCCTTCAGAGATACATTCACATAAAGACATCCGTGCCATGTTTTGACTTTAAAACGTGCAGCGCTCATATTTATTCAATGACATCATTGCCTTTTGAAGTTTAATCCAGCCATATCGCGATTCTTGCCTTTCCACCCCCAACTGTAAGACCTCTTGAAATTACAATTAAGACTTTTCTTATACATTTAACTTTTTTAAGGCCTTAAAAACTCCCTGCCTTGTATTTAAGATAGCCCGTCGGGCAGGGCGGTGATACATTTTGGTAGCCCGACTGGAAAACACAATAGCCCCGGGACGTCGGGCTAGCGATTTTGCGAGCCCTTGGTAGCACAATTGTTCTCTTTGCAGCAGAGGCTGCATCTGGCATGGCCTGGTTTCTTTCTTTATTTTTTTTTTTAAAACTGTGACAATTGAAACACATATTCCTTCCCTTCACATCACGCGGTAATCACCATTTAAACTGGAACACCATAATTTACAGCAGATGCATTCCGTCCGAAATATGGACAGTTGCCTGCAGCGTCTAAAAGTTAGGCTTCAGGAGTGAGATTGGTTGGATGAGGGAAAGAACATTAAGGTAAGCCAATCAGAGGCAGAGAAGGGTGGGTCCATTCCTTTGCCAACAGAGGGAAAAAAAACGTCACAGTAGACATGACACAGATGACTCTGAGATACGACGACGACCCCCAAACCCCTCTGTTTTTTTTTTTTTTACGGATCTACACGATTCACATGAACGACCTATTTCAAGGTGAAAACGGCGAATTTCGCCCAAAGGTGACAAGTTTGCACCCCTGAAATAACTTCATTTAGTAAGTACATGCAAAAACATCTGATATCAGAAAATCACATCCATTTAAAGGTTTTATTTTTACTCGTTTGTGTCAGAGCAATAACTTACTCTCGTAATGTTTTCACCACAGTCGACCTGGTTGGTCCACGCAGGGAGTCCATGATCAGAATACAAGGCCTGAGGATTTTAACAACATGACAACGAGTGTTAAAAAATTTCCAATGATTTAATGAATTTCCAACTCTATTAAATTCTAAATGGTAAACAACCCTGGTTTGTGTTTCTGTTATTGTTTATAACATGCTGGTTTAAAGTAGGGATGCACCGATGTATCTGCCAATAATCGGTATTGGCCGATAAAAGTAATTGTTTAACCTGTTAATCTGCACCAGGACGCCGACGCACCGAACGCTCTCTGTTTGCACATGTCATTGTTTTGGAATAGAATAAATGAAGTGGGAAAAAGTTAATCTTGACAAACTATATATTATTCTGAAGGTCTAAGCCTCAAGCATCGACGATTGATCGCTGTTTTTCGATTGAAAGCTTATAAGGAATGTATTTGCTACATTTGTGCAAGCAGTACACATCAAAACAAGCAGAATAAAAAAGCAGTACATACCATTATCATTGTAATAACGAGTCACAACGTGTCCACTGCTGAAATCCCGGTTTAGTTAGAGAGGTAAGGGTCCACAGAACAACATCTCTTCCAGCACTTTTAGTCCAACGAAACAATAACGTTGTAATTTGGATGGATATTCCTTTGTTTACGTTTCTTTTCTTCAGGAGAGTTACTGTTTGTGTCCGTTATGGAATAAATTACGCTCAAAAACAGCGTCTTTGTGGTAAAAAAACAACACTTTTGTAGCATACAGTTTTACAAACAGAATGAAACCATCCTTTGTTTACATTTCTTCAGGAGAGTTACTGTTTGTGTCCGTTATGGAATAAATTACGCTCAAAAACAGCGTCTTTGTGGTAAAAAAACAACACTGTTTTGTAGCATACAGTTTTACAAACAGAATGAAACCATCCAAAAAAAAGTCACAGATCTGCGGAATATAGTTTATTTGAATTTGGCGCTCTCTCGTGACGCCGCGTGATGCACGCTGTGACACACCTGTCATCTGATGGGGGCGCAACTTAGCGATCGCCTTTTTGCACAAATAACTCTTTTTCTTTCTTTTTTTCAACATTTACCATGTGTGTATGTGTCTTGTGTAGAACGTGACTGTATATGCATGATTTACATCTCTATAAACGCAGATCAGCGTGTAATTACCGGCTTTATGACAGCTGTCAATGACCGGCTATTATTGATGATGTGTGTTATCTCTATCGACGGACATCAGTGTGTGATTACTGACTGCAATCAGTGTGAATGTCTGGCAATTTCAGTTTATCTCTGGCAGTCAGAGTATTGAGTATGTAGGCTACTACACACAAAGCAAATTCTTCTTTTTTTTTTTCTTTTTTATTACTCAAATTATTCCTATTGTATTTTTAGTGCTCAAATAAATCACTTATATGATGTCTAAAATTCTGTCTATTATTTTATATTTGAAAAACTATGTATAATGACAAAATAGTTTGTGGAATTCTTCAGTACATTTGGTGGTAATTTTCATCAAACAGAGGGGGGTGGGGGGCTAGAAATATTCTCATAAAAATGATTGCAGGAATCTCATTTTTCACGGTATCGTCTTCAAATTTGAAATATAAACTCATTAGACATGTGACTTTCAACCCATTCCTTTTCTGGATTGCTCCAGGACTTATTTCATGTATTTGTTTATTAAAAAAAAAAACATCCAGTGTCGTAAAACATTTTCAAGGCATTTCAGTGTCTATAACTTTTTATTTTTTGAGCATTATCAACTCTGGATGATGGATAGTAAAGTCTAGAGTGTTTTAACAACATGACAACGAGTGTTAAAATTTCCAATGATTTAATGAATTTCCAACTTATTAAATTCCAAAGATACTGTAAAATGTGGTAGCATACTATTGACAGGAAATGTTACCATTTTAATTTAGGTAGGTCATTTTCAGCTGTGAGACCCAAAATGGGGGGTGCAGGCTAACAGGTTAAAAACAGCAGATGATCAGAGACTATTTATGTACTATTTATGTCAGAAAATGTATCAGACAGCAACTTGTTTCTTGTGACGTACTTATATAAGACAATAATAAGACTTTAACGCGCCGCCGTTGATGCAGGTTCTATTTGACCCTATGAATCACCCATAGTTCAAGCCAAGGTTGCCAGGTCCACGGTTTCCCCTTCACCAAACATTATTTGTAATGCGTCTCTGATCCAGATATTGCAAAGAGCTTGGTGCTTTATGTCTAAAAAGAAACAAAGTCTCAGTTTTCAAATCCTGTACATTTTATCACAAAATGCAAGCAATAAATTTTTTTTGACGCTCTTATATGTGGAGTGACAGATCAATAGCAGCTTCGGTTCAAGTGGCAGCGCGAAGCACAGTCTCTTCCACTTTAAAGGTGACATATCATGAAATTCTGAATTTTCCAGGTTTTAAGTGCTATAATCAGGTCCCAGGTGCATCTACCAACCAAGGAAACGTGAAAAAGATTAACCCAGTATCTTTGTTTTGGTAAGCCTTTTTCTGCAAGCGTCTGAAAAAACGAGCACGTCTGATCACGCTCCCCTGGTGACGTTGCAAAGGGATCTCATTATAGTATTACCGCCCCTTAATCTGTAAGTTTCCACCCACGGCGCCATCATTTTGATTTCGCAAGCGACAACGGTGTATCAGTTCTAAAGCCATGGCGAAAGTTTGAGCAAAACATGCTAACTGTTCTGCCTTTAGCTGCACAGACGATCACAGAGCACTGTTTACAGTCCCAGCCTCAGAGGAGACAACAGAGCAGTGGATTTATTGATTTATATACACAGATCCAATATTAACATGCGATTTAGTTCCCAGCTGTTTACCTTCACAGTCATAACCAACTGTTTTTGTAACTTACGCGTTTTTAACGTAAACTTGTGTGTGAATGAGAACTTAGTTTAGTACTCACATGGTGTGACAGCCACTTTCTGTCCGTGTGCTTCGGATGTGCGCACTCAGAAAACCGTATATCAGAAGTTTAAACTAATATGGTTTAAAATAAAATGCATGATTTCAGTGCAATAAACATGATAATCAGAACCAAAACAGATGTTTTTAGCAGGTACGAGCTGTAATGGTGCAGCTCTCTTCTGGAAAAGGGGGCGGGGAGCAGCAGCTCATTTGCATTTAAAGACACATGCTCTAATATAGAGTGTTTCTGTTTCCACTCAAAATAGGCATTTTCAAAATGATATAATACATGATATGTGGGGTATTTTGAGCTGAAACTTCACAGTTACATTCTGGGGACCCCTGAGACTTATATTACATATTGTAAAAAAGGGGCCTAATATGTCACCTTTAATACAAGCTATAGCATGAAATAAACATGAATGAACATCAGGTATGTTGAAAGATGCAGTACAAACTACCAAAATGCATCATGTCTCATGTAATCGCTCAATCAGCGTTTCAACCGAAAGACAGACATCAAATAAACCAGCTTATAAACAATGTCACTTAACATTGCGTCTACCTCAGGAAAGTTATCCACTGTTCACAGTTTCTTAGTTAGCTATAAAAAAAAAAACACTAGAGGGTGCTTAATTACTGTTAATTATATATGTAAATGTGCGTCAATCTGTAATGAAGACAAGTTTTTATGAAAACTATGTGCAATTGAGTTGTATACAAATGTTTTTAATTTGTGTGTGATTATTATATCTGAAAATAAATAGCATTGAATTTTACAGTGTTATTGTTGATTTGAACTTCTAACGTACCAAATGGAATACTTAATAAATTATTTGGCATTGGTATCAGCAGATATCATTCTGAATAATCGGCTGAGAAATATCTTATTGGTGCATCTCTAGTTTAAACTCTTCTGTAAACAAACAGGTTTAATATCGGGTCATCAAAGCTAACACATGCAATTAAAATGTTAAAGAGTTCATTTCTGACACATTTATCTAATTTGATGTAACTGATTCACTCTGTTAAAAATGTTTACATTGAATCACCATATTTAATATAACGTATTAACTATGCAAAATGATTTTCATAGTATGTGAGGAATATTTGCTCTCACTGTTTGCAGATAGTAGGTTTGGACGTCCACTCTGCTTTGTCAAAGCTCCCACACTCATCGACCAAACTGTCATCTTCACTACACTCATCCTGAAAACACAGATAACAACATGTGAGAGAGACAGACAAAACCCCCAAACATTACATTTCTTGTCAAAATCTAATACACACGACACCATAATAATAAACTGTTGTTGATAATTAAAATAGTATTTTTCCATTATGAAAGTAAGCCTGTTTTTAATAACCCAAATTGTGTGTTCCAGTAAAGGTTATCTGAAATCAGTAATCAAATATCACCAAATGAATGTAATCTGACTACTTTTAGTTAGCTTTAAATGACCTCACAACCTTATATGTAAATTAGTGCTGTCAAAATTAGTGTTAACGCAGGAAATTAATTCGTTTCATACGTACTGTTTCATATTAAAGCATGAATGAAACTACAAGTATGCGTGTCAGATCCGCGTCACGTTCAGCAGCGGCAGCTCTTAAAGTAATAGCAGCCTAATAACCCAGCTGCTGTGATGTCTCTTAATCAAAGAACAAAAAGAAAAAAAAAAGAGGAAATCAATAACTTTTGTAGCTTTAAGGATTCATCTATATTTAATTTAGAATTTAGTGTTTGATAACTTTATTCAATTTCTGTATATTTCCTACTTACCGAAGGACACATGTGAAGATCGTTTGAAGTTCATTTAAATTAGAAGCTATGTTTTAAAGTCTAATAAATGTTAAAATTGATAGCTCTCAATTATATTGTAATGTTGAATGACTAAAGTCAATGGTTAAATATTAGGAAAAAAAGAACAATTTCCAAGAGACATCAGTCGTATTGGTATCACTGATACTCGCCTTCAGTCATAAAAAAGATGCTACTGAACGAATATTAAAAACAAACTGTCTTTATGCAGTTTCTCCATTAATTTGAAGATTGAACGTGAAATTATTGCAATATAAAAGTATATTTAAAAACTTTAATGTTAGGTGGGATTAATCATGATTAATCATGTTTAATTTCAGAAAAAAATGTGCGAATAATTAGTTGTTTTTTTTTAATCGATTGACAGCACTAATGTAAATATGAAAGAATTCTTGAACAAAATGAACACAATGTTGGAAATTAAACTATTTTATTACAATTTCTCTTACCTAAAATAGTTCCATTGTTGCCTTGTCACATGCAGTTTGCATGCGTAACCTTTTTATTTACATTTAAGTATATACAGTACCCTTCAAATGTTCTATTTATTTAAAATAGAAATTTTTTGTAGCATTGCACAGATAAAATGAATCTTCACATCCCTACAATATATGCTCACTTTGATGGCTACATTACAAAAGTGAACTCTAATAACACAATTAGCCAAACTGAGGTGATTTACCTGACATGAGCTTTGGTCATCAGAGTGATGGGAGTCATCTTTTCCGTAACACTCGATTATTCTGTGTAAACCATCTGGAAAAAAACCAAACGCAAATCAAGCAGTGACACAGCAGCAGTCTGCATTTGCTCACTCGTGTGGCTCACACGCTCACCTGTGTACTGCTGCTGTCTGTTCACATCAGCCGCAGATCTGTGCGGGACGGCTGTGTGCTGCCTGACGTCGTCCAGCTCATCTGAACCTCCATCAGTGGGCGGGCTAGAGGAGACAGCAGTGCTACGGGCTTGAGTTTGAGGCTGGTACAGTGGGTTTGGCTCAACATGAGCCTTCTCAAGACCCGGAAAACAGATTATGGCGAGATACCAGTGTGCACTAGACGGACACAGAAAGACAGGTCAGGAGATTAGAAGTCACATGAGGGCTCCAGTCTGCAACCAAATAATCGCATTTTGTGACCATTTTTTCAGCCGGTGAGACTAAATTTTTTGAGCGGCAGCACTGGCGCGACCGTCGCATTCTTCAACTCATAAGCGCTGCCATTTCTGTTGCACATGATAAACATCAAACAGCAAAAGAAACAAAAGCGCAACAAAATCTCGCTATTCGTTTGAGCTGTGCAGCGCGGACTGTTTATCAGCTCGGACCGCAACACAAACTTGTCTGAGCTCAGATCAGCTTTACTCGGGAACCAAAGTTGATTTCGCGACACCGTTATAGCATAGTGGTGCGAGATCCAGTGAGAAGTGTATGAATTCGCCGCAGAATGAATAAGGTTGCTACGAGATCTAGAGAGAGTCATTCAAATTCTGCACAGAAACCTCTGTTACAAACAGCACTGACGCAAGTCAGAAGCAGTAACGCTAACTGTAACCGTAGTGTTGAGGCAGAAATAGTCGAATGTTATTACATTTACAAAGAAATTCAAATCACTTTTCATTGACTTTCAAGCATTTCAGACAACTATTTCCAGCATTTTAAAGCTCTAAAATGATCCACTTTTGGATGATATTTTTTTAATGGGATATTTTAATTGTGGTAAACAAACACTATGTAAAATAAAAAAAAAATACATCAAATTACCATTATAACCAGTAGATGGCAGCAGAGGAGCACTTATTGGCTTATTAGCCATTAATTTCTACTTTTTCTTTATATTTTGAAATTATAAAACCACGATTATAAAATATCAAATCATCAAAAATCTGATTTTGTCAGAGTTTAACTTTTTTGTGTATGAAGTAAGAAAAGTCAAAGTGCCTTGAAAAACAAACTTTTCTAAAATTTGTGACTAAATCACAAATAATCAATTGTTGTTCAGGTCTATATAATACTAGAGAAGAATAATGGTAACACTGAATAAGAGTAGAATATATACATTTTCTATATGAAAATTAGATTTTGCACGTTACTGCTGCTAATAAAAATAAATTTTATATACTTCCCAACTCAAGCTTTACTGTCTTTATATGTTTACTGTCAAATCTGTATAAACATGAAATAAACGTTGTATTATTAGTAACTGCACTTATTAATACAAAATAGTAATTTTATGATTAAATTGTCTATATTTTTAATACTCCCACACACCACCCCCCAGCGCTACCAAATCTGCTCCTGGCACCACCATCTGCAGAACTCTCAGATGCTAGTCTGGAGCCCTGCACATTAAAAAACATGACAATACGCACACTACTTACAGTTGAAGTCGAAAGTTTGCATAGACCTTGCAGAATCTACAAAATGTCAAATGTAATTCCTTACCAAAATAAGAGGGATCATACAAAATGCATGTTATTTTTTTATTTACTACTGACCTGAAAAAAGATACCTGAAAAATATAAAAGAAATTTACATATAGTCCACAAGAGAAAATAATAGTTGAATTTATAAAAATGACTCAGTTCAAAAGATTATATATACTTTATTCTTAATACTGTGTATTAAGGGTTCAAATACACAACATTGCTGAAAAGCCACAGAATCTGTGGGACCTGAAAATTTTTTCTGAAGAACAGCGGGCAGTTTAAGTGTTCAGGACAAACAAGGGACTCATGAACAACTACCACTAAACAAAAAAACACAGCTGTGGATCATTCAGGTAACATCACAGTATTAAGAATCAAGTGGATGTAAATGAGTCATTTTCATAAATTCAACTATTATTTTCTCCTGTGGGCTATATGTAAATGTCCTTAATGTGAAATATCTTATTCAGGTCAGTACTAAATAAAAAACATAGCATGCATTTTGTATGATCCCTCTTATTTTGGTAAAATAATTAACATTTTGCAGATTCTGCAAGGTCTGTGTAAACTTTTGACTTCAACTGTGATTTAAAATAAATCACAATGCATTTGAAGGAGGACAATTTACCATGTTAATTCAGTGTGAAATAACCAATAAATTGATAAAGAAAAAGCAATTCAATCTTTCCATTTCCTCCGACTCGTACAGAAGTTGATTTCAGTAGTGGTTTTCCTACCATCTAAGCTTGAAGTCGAACATTCAAGTTGTTAAGAAACCACACAAGTTTTTAAAACACGAGCTGATACTACTGCAGTGCCCTTCCGTAAACCACAGGAGAAGACTTTGCACTGTCAAACTTTCATTTGAATCACAATGAAAGACATTTACATGCAATCTTCCTGTTATGATCAATTCCTCGTGTAATCGATGGTTAAATGAACAGTGTCTTACGACTCATTGATGGGCACAAAGATGAAGTCTTTCTGGAAGAGATCCACGTGACGTGTCCATGTCTTCACTCTGTTGTGTTTCCTCTTCTGTATGCTGCAACACATCAGAAAGTCACATCTGAAATCAATCTCACCACTAAACAACAGCACAGTAACTAAGCTCCAAGGTGAGATGACGTGAGCTCACGGTAAGTTGGACGTGTCGACCGTGTTTCTCCGCTCTCTCTGATTGAGTCTCTTATAGAAGAACGAGCTAAACACATGACTGCGGACAGCATCTTCCTTCTTCAGCTTCTTCAAAAACAGATATCTAGAACCACACAATTATCAGAAAATGTCAAATTTATGCCCACATACAAAAGAACTTTCATGAGATGTACATTTAAAAAAAAAAAAAAACACAATTTGGTTACAACAATCATTATTGACTGAAAAAAAAGATAATGACTTTAAATAGAAGTCGATGATGACGTCGTTGAGAAACTCTCCGTCGTTCAGACAGTGGAGGTCCTCGTTGGTTACTGAGATTCCTCCTTTAGCAGGCGGCGGCGGGTAAACCAACAACCTACAGAAACAAAAACATCATCAACTTCAATGTGTCTTTGTCGTTTTATAGATGTGTGGAATATTTGATTTCCTGATTTTTTTTCTACCGGCCCTGTCTGTTCATCGGCTCAGATTTTCACTGGCCCACCAAAAAAAAATCAAATAAATAAATAAATAAATAAATAAAAGGAATCATTTTTGTTGTCTCTTTCACCCATGCAACCTTGTATTGTAATAAATAAGGCTGCGACTACACCAACATTTTATTTACGAGAGAAATTTCAATTGAATTTCAATAACAATGAAACAACTATATATATATTTGGACAACAAAATGGGAATAAAAAGGTATAAAAATTTTACAAAACATACAAGGAATGCATATTTCTGAAGTGAATATTTTTCTCATGTTGTGATGTACATCAGAGCATAAACTATCAAAAAAAAAAAAGTGTAGGCTGTTGACTGGAGAACAGAAGTCATGCAGAGAGAAGTCTGTCATTTTCACCACAAAATCAAGTAATGACATATTGATCAAAGTTTTTTTTTCTTGCCGAGCTAAAATTAAATGTTGGAGCCAAAGAAGAGGAACAGGGTTAGACACATTTTTACCAATAAATTTCCATGACTTTCCTATGACTTTTGAGACAATACTCAAGACCTAATGTTCCCTTATTTTACAATTAGAATAAAAATCTGAAATTTATCATGTTAACTAAAATGAATGACTATTAACGCTACTTGTTTGATTTTCTATTTGTTTTAATAATAGCTGAGGCTGTGCAAGATGTTACTCCACACACAGAACATATCATATCACTGAATACTGTAATTTGTTACAATATTGTCAGTTAAACTCAGGACCTGAATTTCATTTTGGAAACTGTTTCGGTCTAGCAGTTTACAGGTCTAGCAACATACAGAAATTGAAAGACTGATACATGTGTTTTCTTTCGCAACTGTTTACATTTACTTAAGACAAAACTGACTGCGTTTACAAGGATACTCGCCAAGATTTAGACAATTTTTGTGTATTTGGCCGCTTAAGCAAAAACGTGAAAAATAACTTACTTTTAGTACCGAATGGCTTAAAAAGACTTGTTAGATGTGTAAATGATACATTTTTGTGACGATGAAGCAATGACCCGATTAGCTAAGTGACAATCTGTCAACTGTCATGAAACACAAGTGAAAGTTTCGTATCGCAGCACGCAGCAGCTTGTTGTAATACAGACGAGATGCGGCGACATGAAGCCACTTTGAGAGAGTAAAAGAGAGAAGACGCAGTAGCACAGAATCACTCGCGCTGTTTTCAAATGACTGATTTAATCTGACGGTCTGTATGAATTTATTTACTCATCTAACCTACACGCTATATTGAATAAATATTTGCAGAAATTTCCCTCAATTTAAAGTCAAAAGCTGCGGAAATGAGTAAAACTACGCGATATATGCGCAATCCCACAACAAAATTCAGGACCCGGTTAAACGTAATTCTATTATACAGAGATCTGTGAAACAGATTTCCAAGACTTTTCCAAAACTTTCTGGGTTTACTTATTTTTCCAAAACTTCCATGACTTTTTTTAATGAACGTACGAACCCTGACAGTAACTGGGAAGTAAAAATTTAATCCACTGGCCTGATAGAGCTAGGGAAAAAAAAGAAAGAAATAAAAAAAGAGCCAACAACATTAAAAAAAAAGAAAAAAAAAAAGAAACAGTTTGTCAAATCATAGGGCAAATGTTGCAAACAAATGTGCCATGTGACACATGAAGATGCAACTGATGTGTTTGGTCAGAGTCTTACTTTATGATAGGACCAGTGAAGGTTGGCTGTAGCTCTGCCATCTCGTCATCCTCCTCACAATACTCCTGGAGTCGAGCAGACATGCGTGTTCGCACACTCGGCGCTGCACAAGTGACAGACGCTGCTGGAGCCGTATTCACTGTTGCCACGGTAACCGTCACAACCGAAAGGGATGCCGAAGCTGATACGGTTGAAGATGAAGGTGTTGCTGATACCGTAGTTTTCACCTCTTTAACCTGAGGTGAAGGACAAACATTAGCCCATTTAATACACGAGCATAAAACACATCAAGTCACCATGACGGAGTGCAACATAGATCACCTTTTCTTTTTCTTTGGAGGCTTTATTGTACTCAACCAGTCGAACGTTGGCCTCATCAAAATTGATCTTCTTGGGGAAATCTGACAGATTGTTGTTTCTGCCGATTTCAGCAAGGATATCCTCCAGAATCATCTGTTCTTGCAATGTGGGGCCGATATCGAAAATCAAAACAATATACTTCTCATCGTCTGGAGAGCATCAACAGAACGAGGAAAGGAGTAAGATGTCAGATCAAGCCCAAATATAAGCAATAATATCAACAAACAAGAAAACAAGAGCATAAAGTGTCCCTGAAACAAAATCACTACCAAAAGAAAGAGCTTTAGACAGTGTCATATGTCAATAAGTCAGATCTAAAAATCGAAAAATTAGTAGGGCCCTATGAAATCCATTTTAATCCATCCAAATTCCGTGTTTTTGTTTGTTTGTTTTTTCCATTTTAATTTTTCTGGATTCTGTTTTTTCCATTTTAATTTTTCTAGACTGTTTCAATGGTTAAATTAAATTTCATTATTCAAAAAACATGTCTAATTAAGTGAAATCATGAAACTTACACAATTTATTAAATGTTTAACAAAAAATACACTTCTTTGTGAAATGTTTAATTAAAAATGCATTCATATTTCATAATTTTAATGAAATGTTTTATTTTGACTAAATTCTGTGTTTTCCATTAATATTAATATACATTAATATACTAATATATTTCTTTAAAAAATACTGTTCTAATAATAATTTCATTATTAGTAGTGGTGCTAACATTACATAAAGTGTTATTTCTGTCACAGTTTATTTACGTTAAACCAAACTTTTATTTTGACGGGTTGCTGTGAAGACCTTTTAAGTTTCTTTCTCTTTGTATATTATACAACGATAGTTTTTCTCTAAAGAAACGGTAAAATGCACACGAAGTGCCTCTCAGAGCAGCTCTAGAGATTATGTTTATGTGTTTATGTACTGAGGTACATTGAGGCGGCAGAGGCACAAAAAAAAACACTTCAGTATGTGTGTAGTAAACGAAACCGCACATCTACGCCATTCATTCACACAGAGACATGCAGCAGAACATGCTGGATTCATATTTAAACAGTATTTTTGTGGCTTAATATTGAAAGACACTAGCCTATATCTCGTGTACTGACCTACTTTCGATTTCTTAATCCAAAATTCGGCAAATTCCATGACATTCTGCATTATACAGTAAATTGCGTTTTTATGACTGGATTCCGCGTTTTGTGCATCGTGGAAATCATATGGCCCTACATTAAGTGAAACTTTAAGCAAGTATCATTTACAAAGAAATGATGCTTGAGCTTTTCCCAGAACTTTTTTTGAGTTGTTTTTCCAATTACCTTTAAAGATGAAGTCTGTAAGATTTTTTTCATGTCAAACCAAGATATGAATAATCATAAAAGCATGATGAGTGTAAGAGGTGTTTGCAAAGGCTGTTTGAAAATATCCTTTATTTTTGTAATTAGCAGCCACTAGCACTAGCAGCGCAGAAACTGCATACTTCGCTTTTAAGACGACGTTTTAAGGAGCGTAATGTGATTGAGTTCTGATACTCACTGTTGCCGTTGCAGTCGTACCATATTCCTCCCTCGTCCTGAGACATCTGCAGCTGAGTCTGTAATCGCTGGCACTCCTCATCGGTGGTCTGCAGAAACAGGACCGGCAGCTTCTTGACGGTACACCACTCACATCGGGTCAGCTCTGACGACCGCAAGTAAACGCTCTCCAACGCATTCACATCAGGACCTTCAATCACAACACCACAGCAAACAAATGACAACTCAATAAGTCTTATTTTACACAAAAGTCATAATGGCGACTGCATGAACAACATGTAACATAGCTTTCTACTTTAATTTCTTTAAAAGCAGCATCTTACCTTCTGTCTCCAGCTGTATGTTATCCACTGTAAACTAGAAGAAAAAAACCCCACAATGAATAACAACAAAATTCTCACAACGAAAACATCCCCTAGATTTATCGTACATTTATTTTAGAGGTTGAAAGCAACTATTGGTTGTCAGAAAAAACACAAATCTCAACAGCAACAGTTTGCAATGGTTATTCTTTGAATGTCATATTTAAGTATATATTTAAAATTTTTGTACTTATTTTTTTTTTTTTTTTTTTACTTACAGTACATACCCATTGTCACACAATTATTTTTTATATTCTAACAAGGTTCTACGCTATTTTACATTGTTTTCATTCATATTATTGATTTTAAAAGCTTTTAAAACAAATCGTCTGATTTATCGGTTATTGGACAGATTTTCCCACATTAGTTACCAGTATCTGTAAAATCCACTATTGGTTGAACTATAATTTAGGTGAATAATCTGCAATTAATTGCAATCTCACTTATGGACAATCATGAACATGTAGACTGCATCCAAAAAATAACCGATGCATCAGCTGCATAATTTGCTGAATAAATTAGATGTTCAAGAACTAACAACAACAAAAAAAAAAATCTTAATTTCCAACCCTGCAGGTGATATGAATCAGGTTTTTGGTTGATCTCACCACAACAGGTTTGGTGACCATCCTGCGTAGAGTGCCAATCCTTACACTCCTGCACTCCAGAATAATACTGCTCAGCTTTTGCATCTGACCCATTTTCCTCTTCTTAGTAGATGGATCTTCACACACAGTGTTCCCAAACTACATGACAAAAAAGACAATAATATTTATTAAAAAAAAATAAAATAAAATAAATAAATATATATATATATATATATATATATATATATACATACACACACACACTTCAGATTAGTGCTGTCAAACCATTAATCGCATCCAAATAGTTTTTGTTTGTGTATATTTATCATGTATATATAAATACACATACATGCATGAATATATTTCAGAAAAATGTGTGTGTGTGTGTGTGTGTGTGTGTGTGTGTATATATATATATATATATATATATATATATATATATATTAGTGCTGTCTAAACTAGCGCGTTAACGCAGGTGATTCATTTTTTCAGTTTAACATGTTAAAATGATTTAACGCTGTTAACGCAGGGGCGGGGCCTAGGGTTGGCCACCCCACTCATAACTGCTAATTCTGTCTCTTTTTTGCTTGACAAGAAGTGAATTTATTCAGTCGCAGAACGTCTTTACGAGCACATCAAACAGGAGACGTTTCAGACGTGCGCTTCAACTTCACTTCAGCGGCAGGCGCGAGTCAAACGAGCGCGGAAAACGGTACTGTACTCCCAGCGAGCACGTGCTCTTCAATACACGCACAAAGGTGCCGGCGCGCGGATAGCCTGTATCATTTCATATCAAAACGCGAAAGAAACTACGAGCATGCAATGTCGTGATCAGTTAAGTTATGAAGTTACCAAAAATGCGATTAAAGCTGCCATAAAACTGTGCATGCATGTAATATGTTATATAAGAACATGTCTCTGAAATGTTTTTCAAAACCGTCCTGGAGCAGCCCAGCACTGTCTCCCTCATCTAACACACTCGATTCAACTCATCAGCTCATTAGTAGAGACTGAAATGGGTCCAACCTGAAAAGGGTCAGAAAAGGTAGAGTTGAGAGAAAATTTGATGTGTGTCAAACCCGCGTCATGTTCGGTAGCGGCAGCTCTTAAAGAAATAGAAGCCAAAACAACCTAATAACCAGCTGCTGTGATGTCTGTTCATCAAGAAAAAAAAAAAAAGAAGAAAAAAAAAGAAGGAGGAAATCAATAACTTTTTTAGTTAAGGATTCATCTGTATTTAGTTTAGAATTTAGTGTTTGATAACTTAACATAAGCATGTAAATGCATGTAAATATTTTCAAAATATATACTGTATATACTGTAAATACATAAATATACACAGTACACATATATATATATTATGTATACAAAAACTATTATTTTGAATGCGATTAATCATTTGACAGCACTACACCAAATACAACAAATGACCTAGTGAACACACTCATACTTTCATACTGAATTTCTATTGTGAATTAATGCACATTCTGCTTTGATTTGTCACATGTTCAAAAAAACAATTAAAAAAACAGAAATGTTGTCAGGTCAAGTGAAAATCTGAAATACTGAGCCTTAATATTACTGGACAAAAATGTAGCAACATTAAGACAAAAACACTTAGACGTGACACTGCTTACTGGATCCCTCATGCGACTCCTTCTGGGCACCAGGTTTCTCTGGGTTGTCTGTGTGAAAAAGTCAGTGCTAGGGTCCTCGTGTTCACCAGCTGCTTTAACGGCCGCTTCCACGCGACCTCCGGATGGAGCAGGAGACGAGTGGGCAGAGTCTGCGGGCCGCGGTGACACGCTGTCCAAGCGGCTAACGGTCCCGCTGCTGCTGACATCACTTTCTTCATCCTCGTCGCTGGACAGCACAACTGCGTTTCATCAAAACACATAACGACACAATCTGGATTACTGCTGCCATCTCACATCCCTCAGTTTCTGGTTAAGCGAGCCTGATGAAAAATGCTTTTTTAACTCACTATAGTCCCAATTAAACATTAATATTATTAGTAGCAGTTATTGTATGTTGCTTTGTTGTCTTCTTTTCATCCTTGGGTTTATTGAAAGATTTTATAAAAACAAAACAAAAAAAATTGTTATGACAATCCTAAGTTAGGCACAAAGAAATATTGCATTTGACCCTCCTATTGCAAATTCAGTGATAATCATAATATCCCATAATCTTTTATGATGTCCAAAGTTACATATGTGGCTATGAAAGTTACATATGAGGCTATGAAAACAAATATAGTGAACATAGGCTATCCTATACATACGTGCAAAAAAAAAAAAAAAAAAAAAATGAGAGAGAAAACATTACTTCCCGAAACAAAACCAACTGCTTGCCCACTGTTTTAAAGTTAAATCCACTAAATTAAAAAATAAAGAAAATAAAAGCACAGACTAAATGTTAATTGGTAAGAGGTACAGTCTCTCAAATTACTAATAATATATCATTTATATCCATTTTTACAATAGTTTCTGGCTGTAGCATATCTATCATAAAGAAGTGGCCAAATATTAAAGATTAAGTGGACACTGGAATTAAAATTTGTTTAGTCATATCACCACTTGTTGTAAAGTGTAAAACAATTGTCAGGCTGTTGGATCCCTCTATATGCATTTGATATAATACATAATGTACATTAGTTATGATTATATTGCTTTATTACATTATGTATTTTAACAGATCTGTTCAATGTAACCATATGATTACTTGCTTTTGATATTTTATTTGAACCAATTATTATTGCCTCATTGCTAATATATATGTATTTAAGCCATTTTAAAGTCTATTGTTTGCTTATTTTTATTATTACAAAAAAAAAAAACACTATCCGATTACTCACTTAATTGCCAGAATAATCGACAGATTACTTGATTACCAAAATAATCATTAGTGACAGCCCAATTATCATGTCAATATGAACAATATGAAATCTCTGATGAATGTTTCCAGCACCTTGCTGAATCTATGACATTAATAATTAAGACAGTTCTGAAGGCAAAAGGGGGTCCAACCTGGTACTTGCAAGGTGTACATAAAGAGGCCAGTGAGTATATTTGGTGTTTTGGTCTCTGTTAATGATAGGGTATTGCTAATGGGGCAGACTAACTAAAACCTAACCAACAAACGTTTAACATGTTGATCATTTGTATCAATGTGATTTGTGATGCAAAAGTGTGAAGTCTGGTGTACTTACTGGGGTCATTTAATTCACAAGGTTTGCTGATCTGCTGTTTCTTGCCACCAGCTTGCTTAAGTCCATTACACACTGAGCCTCCAGAAGTGTCAACCAGTCTTCCACTGTGAGGAAGCAGCATGCCTCCATGCGTGATCCGCACCGATGGAGTCATTACCACATCTATCTGTTGAGAGCAGCCCCCAGAGGTGGACTCATAAAAGCTTTTGCTTATGTGAAGGTTGGGCGGTGCAGGGGGCGGCCGCGAGCGAATGGAGGGGCGAGGGAGCAGCGCTGATGTAACAGCAGGAAGGGGCAGAGTCTCAGCAGGTAGGATATATCCACAGCAGTCACATTTTACATGGTCCTCACTTGGCTGGCCACATTTACCACAAACTGTGAGGTAATCATCAGGCTGAAGGGGCTGCTGGATGTGGAAAGACCCAAAAAATACGTAAACCCCTTTTACTCTTTACGTTACACACAACCAGTGTTACGTGAGTAAGTAATGCGAGTTACATAATCAGATTACTTTTTTCAAGTAACTAGTAAAGTAACGCATTACTTTTTCATTTGCAAGAAAATATCTAAGTTACTTTTTCAAATTAGTAACGCTAGTTACTTTTTTTCCCATTTATTGATTGACAGCTCTCTTGTCCCCATGTTGAGAAAATTCGGGAGTAAGATGTTACTGTAGTTCTAGAATAAATGTGAACGTGCATTAATTCATCTCACATGCAAAAAACAAAAAAACGTGACAGATTCGGTATTCTTCAAAAAAAAAAAAAGTAAAATGCAACTTAGAATATGACGAGAACCTGCAATAATTAAATGTTAAATAGCACAAATATCTTATGTATTTAATCCCATTTTATTAAACGATGTCTTTGCTGCTGACCTTCGATGATCCAATTCATTCATACTAATAAGCAAAAATGACTCTAGATAAACATTTGTGCTTCTTTTTTTATTGCTGAATTGTGCTGAACTTTCTTCTTTAGCATTCTACTGTACAGACGTGAATTTACTTTCTCGTCAGCCTGAGGCGTATTCATTTCACATTTGGTGTGAAAGGGTTTTTACATTTTCCAAAAATAGAACTTTTTTATATTAAAAACAAGCAAGCCCACCCCAGATTTAAAAGGTAACGCAAAAGTAACGTAACGCATAACTTTCCATAAAAAGTAACCAAGTAACGCAATTAGTTACTTTTTTAGGGAGTAACGCAATATTGTAATGCATTACTTTTAAAAGTAACTTTCCACAACACTGCACACAACTAACACAAAAATGAACATCTGCAGGGTTTTTGCAGGTTTTATGAAGGTGAATGTAAGACGAAGGCCTTTTTAAGAAAAAGTAAAGAAAATTTAAGGAATAAAATGAAAAACAATATCAATACACCTTAGTCAGGGTAACACCATTTTTAATTTTTCACAGGGAATAAAAATGAGGCTGTGAGGGACTGAAGTAGAGTTTGTTCAATGGATTATTGTACTGTTGTTTAACAACATACCAACTGATCATCTGAGGAAATGGCTTTCAGGGAAAAAAAAAATAAAAAAAACAGACAGGCTTGAATACCTCTGCCCTTAAACACTTAAATATGGAAATAACTTTCACTGTGTGTTTGATTACACTGCAAAAAAAGTGATGTTCTTCAGAATCTTTGTCTTGTTTCCAAGTGCAAATATCTAAAGATTCTTAAATCAATATGCATTTACTTAAGAAGCAAAATAACAATGTTTTCCATTATTTTCATTAGTGATCGACCGATATTGATTTTTTAGAACTGATACCGATAGCAACTATTTGCATGTTTAGGTGCCCGATAACCGATATGCAGAACCGATATTTATTTACTGTTATAAAGTACTTCACTTTGGTTTTTCCTCTTTTCAGTCATCTTTTTTTTTTTTTTTAAGTGTCGAAAATTTGCAGTCTTTGATGTTAAATTTAATCTTCATATTACAACAATAAACAAATACATTTTATTTATAAAAAGCATCAGCAGCAATAACACTAATATTAACAATAAGCAAAATAAATGTAGAATGTCTAATGTTTTCAAATGGAGAAAATAAATAAAAGACAAGAGTCATATCAACTTCATTTTAAACTACAGTTTTAGTAGGTTTATAAGCTGTTTAATGGAGTCAAGAATAATTCACTGGATAATGTTAATTCACTGAATAATATTCTCTGGAGTATTGGAATATAACAAACTTTTACTAACTTTTTTAAAAATAAATATAGTATTTTATTGCATTTCTTAACTGGAATGTTATATCAGAATTATTAATGTTTTTGTCCCTCTAGATTATGAAATGCCTGCTGACAGCGCAGTTTATCTATACATTTACAAAGAACTCAAACTGCGATCGCTCGCGGAGATAATAAATAATTCATTTCCATAAAGTTGTATTTTTAGATGTTTATTAGCGAAATAATGGTTATATAGTAAATGCTGCTACAATTTAAAGGCGTTTTAAACAAGTGAATCTTGTTAAAAGTTACATGCGGAGGCCGTGCTGGAGCATTTCCTGAGCATCAATCCGTTGAGTGAACAGCAATGTGAAGCGGCTTCACGAGACTAATGATGAGCAAATATACAACAGAGAGAGAATTTAATTCAGCGCTTTTATTTCCAACATGAGCTCATTCATGGCTGTATTGTTTAACTCATGCAAAGTTACGTCCTTATTGGGAGAGGACTTGACGGATTTAAGTGTGTCGAGCTCGTCCGTCCGCACTCATCCGCGGCGAGTATACTTTGAAAGCTGTGCGCGAGACGGGACAGAACGCAGAAAGTGAAACTTACCCGGGCCTTTAGCCTACGTGACTCCGATTCATGAGACTAACGATGAGCATAGGCAACAGAGAGAATTCAATTCAGCGCTTTTATTTACAACATGTGCTCATTCATGGCTGCGTATTATTTAATTCAGGCAAAGGTATACGTCTTTATTGGGACAGGACATGACGGATTATTTATATGACTCCGTGAGTTGCTCTCTATTTCTTAGAGCCAAGCTGCATAAACTACATAACAGGCATTTATGTAATGCATCTAATTTGTGCATTAATGGCTGTTATGTTAAATAAAGTTTACTAACTACAGCAAATCAAGTACTTGTGCATGCCGTTGTTGTTGTCTCGTCTCCCCTCAGACGCGCTGCAATGGCGATTCTGCGCGCAATTCTCATAACACCCACAAGATGGCGGCATTTATTGGTGAAGCCGATATTACAAAACCGATATCCGATTATGGTAAAATGCTTAAATATCGGGAAAAATATCGGTAAATCGATATATCGGTCGATCTCTAATTTTCATACCCCACTGACATTTATTTGTTCTTGTTTTAAGCATAAGCTCACTTAATTTTGTTCAATTTCTCAAAAAACAAGACTTGGTATCTTTATTTTGCAACTCAAATAAATGCATCATGATTTAAGAACATTTGGGAATTTGTTTTGGAAAGCAAATCAAAAATACTGAGGAAGATTTGCACTACATGCAACATTTGTCATGAATGCCATTAATTTAAAACTTTCTAGTCTGATTTAAGACCTTTTTAGGGCCTTAGTTTGTGGTAGGGCAAATTGAGACTTTCAGGACCTTTTTAAGACCCGGAAAAACCCTCATTTGACTTCTGAATTACCACAGTCAGTGAATGTATTGTCTCACCTCAACTGGTTTGCCCACAGGAACAGGACTATCGTTCATCGGCCGACGTTTCTGATGGACACGTCTCTTAACACTGATGTCTCCTGAATCTAGTGATGTACAGTAGAACAACAGCCATGTACGTCAACTCATGTTCATATGATCAAGTGCTTCTAGGACCTCCAAAGGTCTCAAAGCATCTCAGATTAATCACTACTAACTCAACTGAAATGACCTAAATTAACACTTTACTAATTTGACTGTTTATAAAGTAACCAGTCAGTTTCTGAATTTTGATGTGCTCTTTCTTTCAGTGCCATAGGAAGATATACATTTATCCGTTAGATATTTACGCTTTCTGTAAATTATGAAAATAAGAAAACTCATTGGTTCTTCGACTGCTCACCCGAAATCTCGGGACAGGTGAGAAGAATGCTGTCCAGCTCGACTCTTTGGATCATACTGGACCTGCAGGAGAGACCCGTTTGCAGACAGCATAAGAATTATGAAATACAAGATTCACTTAAGAAAAGTCACAGCGGATGTTCAATATAAATTAAGCTCTATCAACATTATCTGTGATCATTTTGGAGGGAAAAAAAAAATATTTATTGTAGTAATCGACATTGTGCCACAAATCAAAAACCTGAAGATAGAGCTTGACTTACTGAACCAGGAAAATTCTTTTAAGATGTAAGAGAAAAAGCTTTACATTAACAGACTGTGGAAAATACTGTATGTGGTAAGCTACACAATTCATTTCTAAACAGAAGTGAGTAGGGCTGGACAATAATTCATCATCAATATCGCAATATAATTTTTTTCAATAACGGTGATATGATTTTTAACCACATTTACAATATTTCAATATACATTTAGTGAACATTAATTTATTTGTACCGTTTTTATTTCTAAAATATTATATAGTTTTACAGGAGGAGGTTTCATAGACTTGGCAAATTCATTTCTCAGAAATTTGTTGGTACAGACATCCATTGTGGGCATTCTTGGCAGTTTTTCAGAGGCTTTTTTAATATTGTTCATATCGATTTCAGAATGATATCGCATCGACCAAAATTAAGAAATACATTGTGACATAAATTTTGGCCATATTGTTCTGCCCTAGAAGTGGGTGATATTTTAGTAAGGTCAAGTGTGCCTGATTTTAAAGGTTTTTTTGAGCAGCCAAGAATGTGAATTAAGCTTATTTGACCAAAAGTACAGATACAAACACAGCTTGTCTTATATGTTTTACCTGCTCTTGAAAACGGCATTACTAACAGCTTACTGTTAAGTAGTTCAAGACAGTAGTACTCCCAATGTTTGTATTTTTGCTCAATCTATATCAAACATCTGAAACTGAATCGGCCCATTTTTACTGGGTGAAGTCAGCTCATCTAGCGTCATACCTTTGCTCCAGCTTTGTGATTGGAGCAGAGAACTGTGCGTGCTGGAAGAGCCGCCCCTGAACCATAACTCCTTGGGACGGCGCTGGACTCATTATCAGATAGCTGGTTCGATTGGGGAGCGGAGACACACTGACTGAATGAGCTGCTTCACTGGGAGACCATCAACAACAACACAGGACATGAGTATGTACATTCAACATAAATAAAGGGATTTCGAAATTTTTTTGAATAAAATAAATAAATAAAGATTAAAAAAATATCTTGTAATTGAAATGTTCCTTAAGTCCTTTAACTATAATAATTATAGAACTAGGTTTTTTTACCCATTTGCCCTAGGCTACATGATAATGGTTAAACAATCAATTATGATTATTTAGCTCAAATTGCAATCACGATTATTATTCACAATTATTGAGATTTTAGAAATTTCTTTTTACATTTCATCAGAACTACTGCACTTTCAAACTTGCATGATTAATTTGACCCCTTCTAGTTTCCTAATGTATTATGTTTATCATGTAAATTAACACTCTTTACATTATGAAAACTGGTACAAGAAGCTTCTCTGAATAGCTAAACAAACCTTTTTCTATTAAAACAACAACAAAGTTGAACTGTATAGTGCTACATTCAGCAACCACAATCGCACAACAATATAATAGAGAATCACGTTCTGATGTATTCATTTATCACTGAGGTTTGCTTGCAGATTTAGTCACAGCAACAGTGCAAACGACCATGTGAAAGAAAACATATTACACTTTTCATTTCAGCAGATCACTCAAATGGAGACACTAAGCTCCAACTTACATGTTTGCCATTGTTTTTAGCGCATGTGAATGGCTGCCAGGCTGTGAATTTAAGTAAAACACTATCTTTTTAAGAGAAAAACTCTTGAAATCTGGCAGTGGAAGCTTGTTACCAATGCAAGACAGCAAACTGAAAATGAACTGAAAATTAATTATTTTTAGTGTAAATAACCAGAGGGCATATATATCATATGATTATGCTTAAATAACTGAGAGAAGCAGAAATTAAAATAAGATTAATTGTGCAACCCTAATACATGTATACATGTATATAAACACACACAATACACAAACACACAATTGCAATACCTAATCTTGCCGGTTCTGTTGAGTGGCCTTAATTGATTTGGACGTCGTTCATGAGTCTCCATAGACCCATTGGCACTGAAGCGCTTCATGGATGGAGTCTACCAAAGACAGATCAGAGTGATCAGGTTATAAGGTCACAGCTCAACGTAACAGACCAGCCATCAAACAGGAGTTCATTAACATGTAACTGACCACAGTTACTCTATATGGCCAAAAGTATGTTGTGTGATACCCTTAACATTTTAATTAAACCTTTGTCTATTCCAGTCATTTTTAAATGTTACATCATATATTGACATTCTAGAAAATTGTGCGCTTCACACTTTGTTGCTAACAATTTGGGGAGGGTCCTTCTTTCCCCTAATCCCGCAAAGTGATGACAACCCCACCACGTTATATGGAGACACAGGCAAATCAAGAATTATGTTTCTCCACTGGATTTAAAAAAAAAACAAAAAATATTGAAATACATATAGGAGTGTCATTTCCTGTTAAAAGATAACATTTCCTGAGAAAAGTTAACATTTACAGGTGAACTGGATCCTGAAGAAAATGTGATCACATACAGTCTAATATAATCACAACTCATATCGTGATATTTTGTTTTAGTCTCATCATGTTAACACATACATTTCCTTTTTAAGAGAAGAAAAAACAAAGTGTTCCTTCAGTAAATTACAGAGCCCAGGAAGTCACCTGTAGGGAAAAAAAATTCAATCTGTTTATAAACCGTACTCATGAATTCTTCAACTGTTCCCTCAGTTTACCAAATAGTGCCCACGGATTAATAAACCTTAGCCACGAATTTCCAATCCGTGCGCTCAGATTTTGTAAACCGTACCTACGGGTTTGTAAACTGTACTCGCGGACTCATTTTAGAAGAACAAATCTTACTGTATATTGATTTATTGTGTAGGCCTATTAAGTGGAATACATCAAATTGTCTTAACTGCATGTTTACAGTGATTCTCTATCAATTGTAGCATGCGCGAGGTGGAATACAAGGATTTAATAAGAATGATGTGGGTCTAAAATCTTGTTTATTTGTGATAATCTTAACACTTTATTATTATTGTCTAATAAGCCTGACATTGTGTATTTCGACTGATTTTTTACTGCATTGTTCCTCTTTTGTAAGTCGTTTTGGATAAAAGCTTTTTCTAAATGAATATGTACATGTAATAATAATGGTAGCCTAATATAATAATAATAACAAAAAAAATAATAATAATATTATTATTACTATTAATTTATAACTATAAATGAGGGCATATAAGACAGCAATATGCTTATCATAAAATAATTCATGAATGCTTTGTTTTTGAATAATCTTTTACAGTTTTGGAAATGTTTTTGTGCACTATTCATTCTTAACATGAAGACTTATTTTGGTGATTATACTAAGCTTTTTCCCCCAAAAATGGACTTTAAATGTAAATTAGGCCATTCAGTTTATAGGGTTTAAATACACTGCACAGAATACTTCCCAAGGACTCTCTCTCTGTCTACCCTTATGCTTCCATCCAATACTATATTTCCTTCTAATGCAGCTACTTCTCTTCTGCAGTACTGTCTTATTGCAATCTGGTCTTCAAATCTGGGGACGTATGTCAGTAGTTGCTCATCTGACATACTATTGACTGCATCTTGACTACATCCAACTCTCTATAGTTTTTTAGAAAATTCAAGAAATTCTCCATTTTGAAAAATAAAGTTTAAACACAATTCAATGCATCCCGCACCTAAACAGATGGCCTCGTTGAATCTGCCGGCACAGACTTTGGGCGGGGCCACAAATCCTTGAGTATAGTTTACAAACCCGAGGGAACGGATTGCGAAAGCGTGCGCACACATTATGAACTTGTGGGTACAGATTCAAAAACCGTAGGTACGGTTTACAAAATCTCAGAGCACGGATTGGAAATTTGTGGGTAAGGTTTGTTAATCTGTGGGCACGATTTGTTAAACCGATAGAACAGTTTAAGAATTCGTGAGTACGGTTTATAAACTGAGGGGACAAACTGCAAAACCGTCACCACGGATTGATTTTTTTTTCCCTACAGGTGACTTCCCGGGCTCCGTAGTAAATAAACACTGTGTAAATAAAGACATCAGAATAGGGTTGTGACGGTGAGGAAATTTTCCCACCGGTTAATCGACATGTGACAACACCGGTAATAACGGTATCACCATGGTGGGGGTGGGGGGGTCATTTGAGTTTTCCCTCTTTCCCTCGCTTTCAAATAGCGGCGTGCACATTTTACTTTCACTTTCAAATATGGCTTTTCATCTGAAAGATGTAGGCCTATGTAGTAGCACTCAAAATAACATACAAAAATTGCACTTTTGTGAAATAATTAAAGCAAACAAGATGCGATTTCTGCCGTCTCTGTGAACCTGAGCGCGAAGCTTCGAAACCCCGTGTATATTTGCCTTACAGGCATAAAAAATATATCTATAGAGAGTGAAATTACTACTTTAAAATAAACCAATTCAAATGGAAAACAAATATTCCCAGATTATGTAATCCGTATGAAACATGCATACAGGTGCATCACTACTGCGGAGACGACGAATCAGTGTCGCCGACTTCATCTCTGAAGCTGAAAACAAAGAAAGCACTAGTTTATCAATAAATTATTAAAATGTTAATGCAGTCTCCTTACTGTTTTTCTCTCACACATTCATAACTATTACATCTGCCAGTGCGCTGTGGCAAGCTTTTATTTGCGTGCGCTTGAGCACTTATTAGGCTATGTGGGTAATTAAAGGCTCATTATTATGACTATGGTTTATTAATAAACGTGCGACTAATAGTCGACTAATTCTTAAAATGAACGACTACTAGTCGACCAGAAAAATCTTTAGTCGAGGGCAGCCCTACATAGAACTTTTAACAAAACGAATAAAAATATACCATGCTATATGCCTAATATAAAATAACAAATAACTTCAAGTTTAAATAGGTAGCCAAAACTGAAAATCAGTAGCCTACACTGTGGAACCAAATAAATAAGAAATGTAGACCATTCATTAGCAAAATGAATAAGAAAGCTTGGAGGCGTGGCATAGCCTACACCTTGATGTAAAATAAAATAAATAAATTACACAAAGTTCAAATAAAATAAAAATCAGCAAACACTGTGGAACCAAATAAATAAGAAACGAACGTTTAAAAAAACTTCCAAAATCACCTTAGATAAATGGCAGAAGTCAACAGGCTTTTCAAAATCCAAAATATTTTTAAAACAGGCGCTTTTGCATTTCGTTTCGAAACTCTTCTGAAATCGTCTGCCTCACCTCACTCTTCAGCTCGACTCACTCTCCTCACGTGATAAATTAAATCTGATCTGTGATGCGCGACTGTTGTTCGGCACGCTGCACTGAACAGCCACGTACAGTTTTAATTGTAGTGTCTGTTCCCTAACTGAACTAAATGATTTTTATTACTATAAAAAAATACCCAAACGACGGTGTCGGACGGTGCTGCAGTGGGCAAGTGAAACCGGTAAAACCGTCAACACCATCTATCACAGCAAGCCTACACCAGAACACACTGCAATGCTGTGAAAGTATATTATACAGTAAAACATGCAGAAGCTGCAAAAAATTTGTAACATTAGTATGCAGGGCTCCAGACCGCAACCAAACCATTTTTTCAGCCGGTGCAACTAAATTTTGTGAGCGGTCGCACTGGCGCAACCACCGCATTGTCCAACTCATAAACTCTGCATATGAGAAACATCAAACGGCAAACGAAACAAAACAGTAACGAAACCGCACTACTCGTTTGAGCTGCGCAGCGCGGACCGTTTATCAGCTTGGCTCACTAATTGAGCGCAGCGCAAGCAAACTGGTCCGAGCTCAGAACAGATTTACTCAGGAAACAATGTTGATCACAATGTTGATCTCGCGACACTGTTACTGCATAGCGCTGCAAGATCCAGTGAGAAGCGTTTGAATTCGCCGCAGAATGAATATGGTTGCTACAAGATCTAGTGAGATGCATTCAAATTCTGCACAGAATTCTCTGTGATAAACAGATCAAACAGCGCTGATGCAGAAACCCAGAAGCAGTAACGCTAACTTTAACCATGGTGTTGTGGCAGAAACAGTCGAATGTTATTACATCATTTATTTCAGGGTTTGTACAAACTTAAGAAAAATTCAAGCACTTTTCAATGACTTTCAAATATTTCACACAACTATTTCCAGCACTTTAAAGCTCTAAAAGTAATTTAATTTAAACTGCATTTTTAATTGACCAAAATATACTTTGTGGTAAACAAACACTTATGTAAAAAACAAACAAACAAAAAAACACACAAAACACTATAACCAGTAGATGGCAGCAGAGGAGCGCTTATTGGCTTATTAGTCATTCGTTTGTACTTTTTGCTTTGTATTTTGAAATTATAAAATATCAAACCACCAAGAAATCAATTTTTTTTTTCTCAAAGTTTTGCTCTTTTTTTGTGTATGAAGTAAGAAAAGTCACAAAGTGCCTTGAAAAACAAACTTTTCTTCAATTTGTGACTGAATCACTGAAGTTATAGGTCAGTTATATATAATAAGAATATTAGTAATTTTAATAAAAGTGGAATAAAATTTAGCATATTACTGTTGCTAATAACAGTACATTTTGTATGCTTCCCAACTCAAGCTCAGTGCTTTACTGTCAAATGTGTATCACTAAGAAATAAATGTGTAATATTATTAGTAACTGCTATTATTAATGCAAAACAATAGTAATTTTATGATTAAATTATCTTTATTTTTAATACCACCCACACCACCCCCCAGCACTACCAAATCTGCTCCTGGCACCACCATCTGTAGAAGTTCGTGGCGCTGTTAGTCTGGAGCCCTGGTATGCCACCAAAATTAACAAAAATGCCCACCAAATTCAAGATGCCCTGCACAATTAAACAATTTATTATGGCTGTCAGATTTAAAGTGAAAAATATAAATGAATATAAAGCTTTGATTGCGGTATAACATTTTACATCTGCACTCTTGCGAATTCTCTCATTACTCCTTTTGCACTGTAGACAGCTTAACTCGCAGCATAACCTGCAACAGACTGAAGTTTAAAGCCCTATTCGGACAGGACTAGTTTTCCAGGGGATCATTAGAGAAATGTACTTTGTGATTTTAATCCCAGCCGAATCTGCCAAGTCTTTGTTTTTCTTAACTGAATCACTTCATAAATTTAGTAAGAATGAATGCATATTTGATTCATACAGTGATGCAGTGCTTTAAAGCTTAACTCTAGCTTTAATGACCATTTTTGATTGTTTAATGCAGTGGTTCTCAAAGTGTGGGGCGCACGAGCACTGCAGGGGGGGGGCGCGGGCCATCACCAGAAAAAGAAAAGAAATAAAACAGTAAACAGCCAAAGGACGTAACTTAGAATGGGAGATAGATCAGTTTGTGAAAGGGAAGAGAAAAGCCATAGATGAAGTCGCACGGACTCAGGCAGGTGCTTTTCATTCAAAAGCTAAATGCAGAAAATATGACGGGGCATATGCATTCTTGCTCTCAGCTTTACTCACTAGTCGTGTCGCGCAGCTCGCGCCGCAACAGCTCTACACTGGACGCGACAAAGCGACCGTTGCAAATCATTTTAACTTTGTGTCATACATCATAAATAGAACAAGGCATCAGTTTAAAGTCAGGGATTTGTTGTGTCGTGTCGCGCCGTATCCAGTGTGTAGAGAGCATCACTTATTATTTTTCCGCTCGCGTCCGGTGTAGACACGGTATTAATTTCGTTGGTGAGGAGGAAAGGCCTCTGTCTGTGTGTCCTATGCCTTAGCGGATAACATGAAACCCACAAAAGTAAATAAATAAATCAATAAAATAAAAATAAATAAATAAAATAACAGAGAGAATAATAATAAGTTATTTTTCAATGTTTCAAGTGATGCAAGTGTTTTTTTCCCCCCTGTACGTATTTTAAATTTAAAAAAGCATTAATTTTTTCATAATGTTAAGTGAAATTTTTTGTTAGTTTGACGTGGGAAGGGGGGGGGGCAGATTTTTTTTATAGGTTTAAAGGGGGGCGCGACCAAAAAAGTCTGAGAACCACTGGTTTAATGCAATACTGTATTTTAAATTGTTCAAACAGATAAGTCAGGCTTGCTCTAGTCTGGATATTTTCGATAGTACCTCTCAAAATTGGGAAGATCACGACTGGATCGTGATTTTTTTTGTGATAAGATTGTGATATGATATTTGGGAATATATTGCCCACCCCATATTGCACCATGAGACATAATTATGGTATAAGTCTGTTATACACCAACGGTGCAAAACACCAACAGTAAGAAAACAATACAGACCCAGAGTGAAGCAGGAAAGAGAAACAGAGAGGACTGGAGTTCAATCACTGAAAGATAAAGAAAATGAAAGATAATGGAGCATATAAGAGGGATAGAAAGAGTGTAGATACCTTCATTCCCTCAGGGGAAAGCTCCTGCTGGCCACTCACTCGCTCCATGGTCACAAGGGCGGCACTAGTTGAAAACAAGAGAGAGACATTTAGGGGCCGTTTACTGAGAGCACACATTTGCTTTGAAAAACCAGAGACATGGGCAATGGGTGAGATGCAAGGTCTCAAGAAGTGTTTTTTGGTCTAAGATACCTGTCTAGAAAGTATTTACATACAAAAACATTGAAATAAAGGCACAGTGGAATGGAAAAATGTGTTCTGTAGGATGTTTTTACACTTGGTTTGATTTGCTTGGTCTGGAGTGTTTGATTCGAATCCCCTGCTCCACAGTTCTCCTGTCACATTATTATATTCCAAGACTAGGGCTGTGCGATATAGCTAAAAAAATTGTATCATGATATAATGTTCCATATCATTCGGTATTGGTAATTACTGAAAAAATTGTATAACCTTTTTAATAATTAAAAAAAAAAAAAAAAAACAGCAGAAAAAAAAGGTTTAAATTTAGCCGGTATTTTTGTTTAACCCAGTTTATTAAGACAAACAACAATTAATTTCATAAAATTGAAACAAATATCTCCTTTCTTATATTTTATATGCAGATTAGTGTTAAGGAAACTTTTGGCTTGTCTCCTGAGGCCACAGGAGGGTGCAATCAGCAAAATAATGCACCACAATAAATTGTTTATTCAAAAAGAAATGAAATAACTACTATCTATAAAAAAGTGCATAACATCTAAAGTAACATATATAAATCAAATATAATTCTGAATATTACATAATATGCATAAACAATTCTGAACAAAACGGCAACATGTATTTATGCATAGCTTAATACAAAGCATCTAAGCGCTGATCGCAGATTGCAGATTTCTAAAAGCTGAACCTCTTTTAACTTTATATGGCTTTCTATACATCTCTACATCAGAAGCGAGTGCAACAGTCATAGTTGTCCATCTCGAAAATGCGCTGAATGTGTGTTCTGTGTGAATGGCTTGGTTTCAGATTTGAACCTAATCAAGATCTTCTCCGCATTGAGCTTTCATATTTCTCTAATATTCTGAATGAAAACGGCAGCAGCGGCACACCTCGTGAGTTCAATTTGATAGGCTAACAAAAACAATAAAATGCAACGACGACACTTACATCATCATCACCGCATCTCGTGCGCCACTGATAAGGCTCCCTGACGCAAACCTAAAATTCAAATGCACCGTTTTTGCATTCGAATGCCAATTTTTATTTTCAATTCGACTAACAAATCCTTTTTTATGCATTTATTTATTATCTCCACAACGCAGGCAGGCACAGTACTCATTTTTAACATGTGTTCTGATGAACTTATTGGCTGTCTGCTTGTCACTCATAGTACATGCCTATATCGTGCGCTATACCTAAACGCTTTCAAAAACGTCTTGTCGATAAACGCCGATATCGAAGGCCAAGTCTATTTCACGTCATGTTTTTAATGGGGTGTTTTTATTCTTTTCTTCTGGTCACTGTGTGCTTTTACTGTTAGGAAAGTGCAGATTCACTAAACATCTCTATTTGAAGGACTGTGCTGATGATAAAAGCTACGTCATGCAGACTGACCATGACCTGGAGTGGAATGCTCACATGTCAACTTTTGGCTTAAGACACTTTTGACTTCAGTATTTCTTTAACTTCTATTTGGCCTTGACGTTTCTGTATAGCGTAATAATAACAACATTGACTCAAAGCAGCTTTAAGCGTGCAGGAAGCGCTCATGCAGAGATGCTTGAGTGGGCTGTAAGCTGTTTTGTGCTAAATGACCTTACTCATGTCTGCTGTCGTCTTCACTATCATCTGAGAGAGAACACCTCCAGGTCTGCTTAAAGCCTCCATCTCTCCTGTCCTCACATTTATCCAGAGCTATCAAACACATCAGAACAACGTATCAGAACACGGCCACGAAATAAATGATATCAAATCTTTATTATCTTTTGAAAACAGTGTTAAATAATAATAAAAAAAACAAAGGTAAATATACATCAAGATTCAAAAATATGAACACCGCAATTGTGCTCTCACATCCACACCAAAATAATTAGTAAATGATCGCCTTCATCTTAAACTGCTGTGTAAATTCTCTTCTCCGAAACAGGTGCATTTCAAGAACACTGTCCCGATGAGGCTCTAATTACATAAAATTTACAAGTGACAATGATGGCTACAGTCACAATCAGCCCGTTAAGATAAATTTTTGATGGATGATGCCATGAGGAACATAAAAGTTGTACTCTCTGACCAATGAGAGGACAGTTTTACTCACACAAGACTTGCATAAATGCATTTTGGTATGCTCTGAAATGTTGAAAATGCAACATTTTAACAATTTAAGTCCCTGTCTTGGACACAGTGTTAAGAGACAGAAGTAACAACTGCAGAAAAGATTTCTGAAAAAGGAAAACATTTATTATTTCTATCAAAAACCAATTACACTATTACTGTTTCTGATTCTTTTTGATCACTTAAATGGTATACTGTGGTATATAACACTAACAAAATTTCTACAGAAAACATGGTGAATCTAACTTCAGCTCCATCATACTAACTATCTATCTGCAAAATAACTATTGTATAAAGCGCTACATATACATACGGAAAGATGACTTGACCTAAAACCATTTTTCAAAACCACTCTTCAGACAAGGCTTTGTCAAAGCAACCTCAAACTTTTTCTTGATCAAATGGCATACAAATTTGAAACAATAACATATTTGATCAAATTTAAATTGTAATACTTTGCAAGTGTAGTCAACATAAATGTTAGCATTTAATTCTTGTATTTTATATATTTTGATGGCAATATGATAATGCTGCTGATGTAAACAGGTGAACATAGTCATTCGTATATGAGAGGAAAACAATATTTTAATGCATATATTAACATTACTGCATGAGGTTGAAGGGCCCACGTTGAATCAGTGACAAACACAGTTAAGAAATCTAAAGACGGCGGTGATGAATGCATAGATATAGTCTTGTTTATTGTTGATGACAAGCTAGAATGAGTAAATTTAGAGTGATTTAATATTTTATTTAAATTAAATGATTTCTTTAAGTTTGTTTATATCGGCGCATAGCATCAGGCCTCAGTCTGTTTTAGCATGCATACACTAAAACAGATACTTTAACAAAGGGACAGACCTTTACACTACACATATATGATACAATGCACTTTAACTGACGTATATTTATTGTTTAATCACCTCAGGCGTTTATATTTTTGCAGCGTGAGTGCAGCTGCTCTGTTAGCACATGCGCTAACGCACACACGATGAAATCTGACGGATAATATGTAACGTTATATATATTCACATTTATACACCAACACAAGACAAACAGCACATTAACACAAAATAAAAACACAAATACATAAAGCTCGTTTCTTACCTTCAATAAACAGACTCTTTTTATGATTCATATTGGTCCATCCCTTCAAACGAGTTTAATCTCGCGCACTGCACTTAAGCGACTTGTCACTTCAACACTTAAAACACGTTAATATTTCACATTTGATTTCATGAGTTCACATCCCAGTTGAACTCAAACTCAATCTGTCAAATTATGTCGCCTTGTGTTTTTCAGTCCATCTTCAGTCCAAATGAGCAGAAATCCCGCTGAAAACAGGACCAAAGTAAAAAATAGCCGTCTGACTGCGGTGATAAAAGTTTATTAACTCAAAAAGATAATTAAGCGACCAGTATGGGAGACTAAAATGCATTTAGTAAAACATGAGATTTTAAGACATTTTGTGAAACTCTGATCGGTTAAAAGTGCATTATTCTGCAGCATGAAGCGCTATCGAGTCACTTCCGCCTAGACTTTTGTGCAATATTTGTAAAATGTCGTAAATGTAATAATCTATTTGCTACTACATTGGCATATTCTGTTTAAATATCCGTATTTATCTAGAATATAAACATCATATGGTGCGAATGGCCATTATATTTTTCTTAACTCATGAATAACAACAAATAAAAAATTAAATCCTAATAGATTTGAAATATTGCGCCATAAGGATATTTGTTTTTGTAGACCCTGTAAATAATGACATCATGAATCCCATGCAAGTGCATGCCAGAAAGTAGAAAGAAAGTAGGAAGTAGAAAACAAACTGAAATTTTGGGGAATACTATCCTATAAATAATGTAGCCTATGCATATTTCTGTTTACCTTGGTTTGGCTTGCTTAACATCCAGCTATGATTTGGGACGCATAATTCCCAAACTCCTGTCTCGCATCCCATTCTTAAGGATGATATGCAAAATAGCATAGGTTTTTTTTTTGTTTTTTTTTCAATTCATCTACAAATACTTTGTTAAAAATCTTGTTCTGTGTACACTGCAAATTAAAAAAAAAAAGTTAACTTGTTAAAAAGTAAAGAATGGTTTGTTATTTAATATGTATGGTTATTATTTAGGCTAACAAATAAAAAAGTGCTTCAATGACAAGATTAGTCTGCAGTTCATAATGGGACAAATAAGGAGGCATGCAATCGTTGTCCATTTTACATAAACAGGATACATCAAAAAAAAAGAAAGAAAGAAAGCAACAACTAGATGGACAAATATTACACTTTAAAAAATAAAGGTTCTTTATTTGTATCAATGGTTCCATGAAGAACCTTTAACATCCACAAAACCAGTCCACAAAAGGTTCTTTATAGTGGGGAAAAAAAAGGTTCTTCAGATTTTTAAAAATGTTCTTCACACTGAGAATAGTACCTGTAAGCAAGGTTTTATGGGGAACCCAAAATAATTATTTTATGGCATCACTACACCCCCCCCCCCCCCCCCCGCCTCCTCATTTCATTTAATCCCACCAGACACAATAGTGACTGTAAAAAAGGTTTTCATTTGTAAAGCTCTAAAAAAAACTTACTGATGTTTTAGTGCACTTCCTGCAAATATGGAAAAAATAAAGGGTCTCAATTAAATATGTGCAGTTTCACATGATTGCAAATTGTCACATGACCAGAGCAGTTTATTTCCTGTTTGCACCTTGAGAAGATGATAACTGCATCAAAGCTCCAAAACGAAAGGCTAGTAAAGTCTGTTAACATAAAGAAATCACAAAGATTTTTGGTACACATTATCTTTAGGGTGTCTAGTATTAATATATGAATTCACATATATTCAGTTTTGTTGAGTGTGATGTCACAATAATGACCGGTGGGGTAACAGTGAACTTAGGTATATAATATAAATCCAGTTGCAGTTGTTAGTGAAAATTGCAATAAATAGTTGCAATGACAAAATATTGCATAAATGTAACAAATAAGTTACAATAGTAATGTTGTAATACTGGTAGCACTAATATAAAAATTTGATGATATACTGTATGTTACAAAAAAGTAACAGTTTTGAAATGTTGATGGATGTATTTTTTTGTTTTTTGTTTTTTATCTCAGTATTCCTGTCAGTGTTGTATAAGGTTTTTTTTATGCATAATAGTAACCCTAGAATGTGATCAAACAGTTTAAAATAGCTGGGTTAAGATATATATAATAATGTTTATGACTGCAGAAATATGTTAATTCAGTACACATGTTATCCCACCGGTCACAATTGTGACCGACCATAAAACACATTTTTTCACATACTCTTCCAAAAAATAAATAAATAAATAAATAATTATTGATTATTTCAAAGGGTTACTATATGATTTGGATATTTTCATGTCTGGGAAAAATTTGGGATTAAATGGGTTAAGTGCATGTCTACAGCTGCTTTTGAAAGCTGTGATGGTTTCAGCATTTCGGGCGGAGGTTGGCAACTCGTTCCGCTGGAGAGGAACAGAGAGGGTGGAGGTTTTGGGGAGTGATTTTGTGCCTCACTGTGAAGGAACAGCAAGGCAGTGCTCGTTTGCAGTGCTTCCTGGAAGGCTGGCCTGTAGAGTCCTGGCATTGCAGTAGTCAACAAGATTATGCTCCTTCATCCAGATGTCTGAAAGGCAGGCAGATCTACCTGAACTTGGTTTGATGGTCATGAAGAGCATCTGTGACCCAAGGGCTGGAGGGCGTCACATATGCTGGCCTGGAGGTGAGAAAACAAATATTATCAAGTGAGTGGTTAGTGGAGGGAAGGGATACAGAGACCACTGAGGAAAAGCATGTTGGGTAGAGAGAGCAGAATTACAGATCGGTTTCTGTGCACAGTAAAGTCCACCTACTTTGATTTGATTGGTCATCTCAATCATTTTGACACTGGTGAGTGCTGTTAGTCTGCGGAACATAAACTGCATCAAGAGTACCAAGTACTGTCTCATGCAACAATATCATTCATTCTCTTTTTATTGAAAAGTAAACACTCCCTCCATTACAAAAAAGAATCATTCATTTTCTAGAAGATAGTAAAGACTGAAAAGTAAGCTTATTTAATGCTATTTGAGTATAAGAAACAATTTATGAGAAAGATGTGTTAGATTTCATTGGCGATTTCAAATATCAAATTCAGTATAAACTTGGTGAACAGCTTTGGAGAATTAAGTGTTTTGAAAAGATAGGAGCTGTACTTGCATGACTGAAATAGGTGTGAAATGAAGAAGGCTTTGATCACGGTCACAGTTAGCTGCTTTATCACCGGAATCATCACAGCCAATATTTAGTTTATTCTGATTTGATCTAATTTGTAAAAGATGTTTTCTTCATTTTCTCCTCTTCATCAGTGCTTCTTTATGTTTTTGCTTTTGTGCACCCGACAGGTAGGCTATCTGTTTCCGTCCAATCCCCTAGGCCCATATTGGGCCTTATTACGATTCCTACAATATCAAGTTATGATACAGGCTACTGTATGTTGTTTGAAGTAATAATGCCCATAATGTTTCAGTTAGGTTACAGTACGTGCTAGAATAGTATACAGACCAAATTAGCCTATAGCTTAGCTTAAACACTACGCATGAGCACTCAACCTGCATGTATTCACAACAGTTATGTAAATGTAATATTAGTAAATATGTATTAATTTTGATACGTCCAAATATTTTAGTTACAAAAAAAAAACCCGATGGTTTAGTTACGTTTATTATTTATTAAGTTTATCAAGTGAAAGAAATGACATTATGTCCAATCTGTTTTATGCATATATATGAATATTGCTTGTTCGTACATGGAATGACTAGTTTGAGGGAGACTGCACCCTACAATAGTGACAGCTCTGAGACAGCTTTTAGACAGTCCAGCAGATGGCGCTGTCAATCTGGAGATAACTGTTAACATTATACTGACTGAGACAAGATTTTTACCCATTTTACACTTGTGTCAGAAATGGGACAATAAAATAAATATCTGTTCACTCTGAGATCAGTATTTTTTTGAAAGAGGATTCTTATGTTAGCCAAGGCATATATTTGATTAAAAAATACAAATCAATAATGTTGTGAACTATTTATTCGATTTAAAATAACTGTTTTCTGTATGTGAATATATTGTAAACTTAAATGTATTCCTGTGATCAAAGCTAAATTTTCAGCATCATTACTCCAGTCTTCAGTGTCACATGATCCTTCAGAAATCAGTCTAATATGCTGATCTGCATAACAATAATTTCTGATTAGTTTCAATGTTGAAAACAGTTGTGCTGTCCAATATTACAGTGATTGTTTTCCAGGATCCTTTGATAAGCAGCATTTATTTGACAGAAATCTTTTGTTACATTATAAATACTTTCACTGTCGTTTTAGATCAATTTAATAAGTCCTTGTTAAATAAAAAAGTATACATTTAAAAATAATTAATTTAATTATTTTAATAAATTATACATTTTAGTATATTATTCCAACACATAATAATATGATTTAAATATTTTCTTGGCTTCTAAGTTGGATATAAATGTATTTCTTAAAACAGTTAATGATAATTCTTAAGAATGACCACAAATCCTTTTACTTTAGCAGATAAACCAGGTGCAGTTTAAGCAATGATCAACATTAACAGTAGGGGGCAGCAGAGAACAATTCAAATCATATTTCTACACAAATGTCATTCATACTGTGTGGGGGTTAAGATATCATACCATATCTTATAAGTTATAACAGCCCTTATTATCCTAACATTGTATGTGCTCATACAAAATTAAAGTGAATAATAAATCCCAGATTCACTAATCAAATTTGTGGCATTAACCAAATTAAGTGTTTTGTACAAAGGGTCAGATTTCTTTGTCAACTCAAGTGGCTGCTGTGATAATATAATAATTTGACGAAAAAATAAATCAATCAGAAAATCATGAAATTCTGAAATATTTTCTATTCATTTTTCACTAAGATTGTTAAATCAATACAAGTTAAACAATCTGAACATCTTAAATTATGCAAAGAAATCTGACCTTTAGTGTAAATAAGTGAACAAATTTGATGAGTGACCCAGAAATGGTGCAGAATCTTAAATATATCTTTTTTTCTTTTATGTTTATTTTAACTTTTTTTAGTTAGACATTCTGTTTAATTTGAGGCTAAAATGGAAATAAATTCTCATAATTTTTGAGCCCACAATATTCTGCCATTTACACTCTCAGAAAAATGTACAAAAGCTGTCACTGTGCCGGTACCCTTTAGATACGAAAATGCACTTTTAAAGAACCTGCTACTTTAAAAAGGTACTAATATGTACCTTTAAGGTTCATAATATAAATCATTTAGAGGTAAATTCAGTGCAAAAATGTACCTTTTAGCTTTTGTACCTAAGGTTACCGCCCCAGTGACAGCTTTGTTCCTTTTTTTCTGTACAGCATACAAGCTATTGTAAGCTTACTAATAATAGATTTTGCTCTCTATTATTATCGTATACGTAATTTTGTAAAAATTGTGTTTGTGTGTTTTGTGTGTGGTTGTTTAGATATGTGTGTATAGCACAGCAGTGGGGTGAGTGTGTATACGTCCTGTCCACAATAGTGCCCCTCTCATAGACAATGAGGCCCGGCAGAGAGCGGCCCGCGCTGTATTATACCCATAATCCCCGTGGCATTGTGCTCTGCCGAGAGAGAGAGCGAGAGAGACAGAAAGAGAGAAAGAGGGAGGAGGGACAAACGTGAGCTCATCCTAAACAACTCTCATCCAGGGTCAGATTCACAGAGAGACACAAAGAGAGAACGGTGGAAAAGAAACAATCACAGAGACACATTTGAAACGAAAGAGATGGACAGGAAATAAAGCTTTCAAACACTGGGGCCAGCTAAAACTAGGTTTTTCACAAGAAAATATGAACGCTGCTCGTTGCAAAACTTGGCACCATGATGTTAGTGTGTTCTTGGTTGATCTGGGTGGTTTGTCTCCGTAAAGTGTTTATTTATTATTGGTTTATTCATTTTTATGAATTTAGTTCAACTTATACTGTGTCTGTTAGGGTATAAATGTTATGGCACCAGTTAATCTGATTACTGTCTCTTTAAGAAGGTTAAGAGCACCTCTTTAAGAGGTTTTGAACACATGCAGTAATATAACACAGAAGACACAGTAGTGCTGAGCAGGGTTTGTTTTGAGTAGTTTTTCTTTTGAGAGCTGACAAGTTATCCCTTGTGAAAATTAAGTTCACTTTACCATACCTTAAAACGAGTACTTATTATGGAAATAATCTACTTTAACCCTTGAGCTGTGCTGAAAATCTTTTACCAAATTCAGTGTTCCTGGTCAAAAATGACAGGCCTTTTAATAATTGCTTGTGAATCTCTCATTATGCTATATTATCATGAAATACTGGATTCAGTATTTTTATTAACTTGTTTTCTTTCAGTTAGGACAGGTTTTGTATTTCTTTTGGAACTTATTGATTGTAGGCCTCATTGATCTGAACTCAGTTTTTGAGCGTTTTTGAGCATTATCTGTGGAGAGTTTCACCCATATTCACTCAAAAACCAAGATCAATGGGGCCAACAATCAATTAGTATCAAAAAGAAATACAACATCTATGCTAATCGAATGAAAACAATTTGATAAAAAGATTGAATTCATTATTTGGTAATAATATATCATAATGAGATTTACAACCTTTTTTATGTAGGTTGGTCATATTTGAATGGTAAACACCACAATTTACATTTACATTAAGTCATTTTGCAGATGCTTTTATCCAAAGTGACTTACAAATAAGGACAATAGAAGCAATCAAACCAACAAAAGAGCAACAATATGTAAGTGCTGTGACAAGTCTTGGTTAATCTAACGCAGTATACATAATAAGGTTTTTTTAATAATAAATAAAAAGAAAACAAGTCGATAGAATAGAAACAATAGGGAATGCTAGTGTTAGAGGGTCTTTTTTTAAAAATAAAGAAGAAAAGTTGAAAGAGTAGAAATAGAATAGAAAATGCTAGTGTTAAAGGATCATTTTTAAAAATAGAAATAGAATAGAGTGTTAGAGTCAAGTTGTTATTTTTAAATAAATAAAAAGAAAACAAGTAGATAAAATAGAAATAGAATAGAGAGTGCTAGTGTTAGAGAGTCAAGTGTAGATTGAAAAGATGTGTCTTTAGATGTTTCTTGAAGATGACTGAAAGACTCAGCTGCTCCGATCGAATTGGACAGGTTGTTCCACCAGCAGGGAACAGTTAAGATAAAAGTCTGTGAAAGTGATTTTGTGCCTCTTTTGAGTGAATTTAGGTAAAAGGGTGCAGAGCCAGTGGTGGTTTTGTAGGCAGACGTCAATGCCTTGAATTTTATGCGAGCAGCTATTGGTAGCCAGTGCAAATTGATGAACAGAGGTGTGACGTGCTCTTTTCAGCTTGCTGCCACATTCTGGATTAGTTGTAGAGATTTGATAGAAGACCTGCAAAGAGAGCATTTCAATAGTCAAATCTGGACAGAACAAGAGCTTGAACAAGGAGTTGTGTAGCATGTTCTGATAGAAAAGGCCTGATTTTCCTAATGTTGTATAAAGCAAATCTGCAAAACCTGGCAGTTTTAGCAATGTGGTCTGTGAAATTCACCTTGAATTCTGATGAAGTGTTGGATTTGCTGAAACCACAAGCAGTTCTCTCTTGGCAAGGTTGAGTTGAAGGTAGAAGACATGCTGAGATGCGAGCAGCTATTGTCAGATCATCAGGATGGAGTGAGAGGTAGAGTTGAGTGTCATCAGCACAGCAGTGATATGAAAAGCCATGTTTCTGAATGACAGAACCTAGTAATGCCATGTAGATAGAGAAGGGAAGTGGTCCAAGAACTGAGCCCTGAGGCACCCCAGTAGCTAGATGTTGTGACTTGGACACCTCATTCCTCCAAAATTCCTTGAAGGACCTATCTGAGAGGCAAGACTCATACCACTAGAGAGCAATTGGAACAAGGTGGAAAATTACAGCCTCTGCAGTGAATGGGTGCCGTCAGAATGAGAGTTCAAACAGCTGATAAAAACATCACAATAATTCACAAGTAATCAACACCACTCCAGTTCATCAATAAACATCTTGTGAAGCCAAAAGCTTCAAGACATTTTTAACTTCAAACTGTTGCCTCTGGGGGAAATACAAGTCCTCTAACCATTTTATTGTTTTGTCTCGTCTGGATCAGGACAACAGGAGATGGACTTTTTCTAAATGCTCTAATGATGGATTGGTTTCTTACAAACATGCAGCTTTTCACTTCACCGGACGTTAATTGATGGACTGGACTGGAGTGGTGTGGATTACTTGTGGATTATTGTGATGTTTTTATCAGCTGTTTGGACACTTATTCTGACGGCACCCATTCACTGCAGAAGATCCACTGATGAGCAAGTGATGCAATGCTTATTTTTTCTCCATCTGTTCAGATGGAGAAACAAACTCAATTACATCTTGAACGGCTTGAGAGTGAGTACATTTTTATTTTTGGGTGAACTATTCCTTTAAAGGAGAAGAAGCACTAACAGGATTGAAAATGTTCATTTGAAACAACTTCATGAACATTATAAGTGGACTTCAGGGAAAAGAGTAAAATAAAAATAAAATAAAATAAAAAGTATGTCACATGAGATGAATAAGTCAGTTGTACAGTACACAATCCTTGGCGCAATCATTAATGGTAAAAGTATGTTTATTTCATAAGAAACCACTACAAACAGAGCATAATGAATATATCTTTCTTATAATATTTTTACCCTGCTACAAAGTATTAATGATATTAATACACACTATCAAATGAACACAATTATCACATTACAAACAATGAATAAATACTGTGAATAAATAATGAAAATAGCCAGATAAATTCGATTTATAAACCTATGGCGAGCCAAGTAAACCTCCTAGAAAAGTCTGCATCTAAATAGGCATCTACTAACACCCACAGTGACCAGCTCTGTGAATTGCTAAATGAATTTGATGTCACAGTTAAATTACACCCTTAACTTTATCATAAAATGTAACTTCCAAAGACACAGTCACTCAAAGTTATGTAATGATTTTCACTTGGTTTGTGTTTGGTTGTTGATTGCATTGTTTTTCAGTGAGTTGCAGTAGCTATGAACCTCTCAGTGCAAATATCACACAGATGGCTTATACACATAATCATAGAATCTACATGCGTTGCATTCTTGCTCAAATAGTCAGCAGTTCTTCATTGATTTATATCTCTAACAGTCATTTTGGTGAATGCCAAATAAATGTGCTAATGAAACTCTCGTAAGAACTAAACTCATCATGACAAATAGCTCAACACAATGAGATAGCAAGCCTTTTGTGCTACCATGGGTGATCTCATTCGTATTCATAGGTATTAGCCGAAAATGTGCACACATACTTTTTGTAGGTTTAGACACTAAAACTGTACAATATCAATATTAACAGCATCTAAAATGTAGACGTTTTTACATAAGTACAACTTTAGAGTCTTATGAGAATACCAGTATGACTTTTACATACTGGTAAATGATGGAAAATCCCTTTTTCATGCCAAATGTATTCATAAATTGAATCTGAATGGGCCTAATAAGAGTAACCCGAACGCTTAAAGGGATAGTTCACCCAAAAAAACTCACTCTAAAGTTGTTTTAAAACTGTATGAATTTCTTTCTGCTGCTGAACACAAAAGAAGACATTTTGAAGAATGTGGGTAACCAAATAGTTGACAGTAGCCATTCATTTCTATAGTATTTTTTTTTTCCATACTGCCGAGGAGAGAAATTTATACAAGTTTGGAACAACTTTAGGATGAGTAAATGAGGACAGAATTTTCATTTTTAGGTGGACTGTTACTTTAAGTTATATGCAGGCTTTCTATGGCTGAATCATCAAGGATACACAATTATAATATGTTACTAATTTATAACAGAATGAAACCATTATAATTTCAAAAAATGTGTTACATAAATTAATAGCCAACATATTCAATAAATCTTATTTATTATAAAAACGACAGAATCCACCTATTCATTCCTTTAATTCAATATTCTATGATCCTTTACATATGTAAAATGCTTTATGTTTTAAATGCTGTCATTACTTTGATTCTGTACATTTCAGTGTCTATACAAATGTCAAAATGTGCTAGAACCCTTTTTGTGTGTATGAATACCCTTGAAGGCTAATGAAATTATGTTGGTGCTAAACAAGCTCGCAATGGGCAAAAACGCAATCCCATCAGCAATAGCATGATGCTGCGCCATTATGTCACAATCCAGGTCCACCTCACAATCAACCCGCTTTGGTTTAATAGCTTATTTTAAGTTGAGCTGTAGTCACAGCTCTTTTGAATTACTTTCACCCATCAGTAATCAGCTCTCCTTCAATTCTCTTCTGTACAATGTTCATTTTGTCACAAAAAGTAATCCGGAGGAGTAGGAGAAGGCGAGGTGCTGGGATGGGAAGGCTGAGTCTCGTTTGAACTGATGAGTTTCTCGTAACGGGCTTTGTATGTGTCTCGCTCTCTCAACACGCGAGACAACTCGCACTGCAGCTGCTCCAGCTAGAGGAACCAAAACAGAGAGGAATCATAGACTTTAAATACTAAAATTATGTTGACTGCTATTAACTTTCTAATGGAAATATTAATCTTCTTTTCTTATGTTATACATATCTGAGTGAAACAGCTTCTTCAATGAGAAAAAACAAGAATGATATATACAGATAAATAATTTAGAATATAAAAGGCAATATTCCATTAAAAAAATGTCCATTTTTATTTCATTGTGACTTTAAAATTTAGCCAAATGAAGTCTAGAAACACTGGCCAGGTAGGCAGATTTCTCTGTTTTGGATGAGAGTTCTGTTATAATTGTGTTATTCAGATTAGTAACTAGTAAAGTAATGCATTAAATTACAAGAAAATATCTGCGTTGCTTTTTCAAATAAGTAACACCAGTTTGTGTGCGCTGTGTGAACATGATGGATACTGTAGTTAACATGCATTTACTTATCACTTGCACAAATACTGATTCAGTTTTCCTCAAAATGAATAAAAACAGTGAAAAGCAAACTCAGAATATTATGCAAACCTGCAATAAATAAATGTTAAAACAAACAAAAAAAAACGTTTATTTAGGCTATTTAATCCCATTTTATTAACAAATTAACCATTTTTTTAATTATTTTTTGTGATTGAGGAGAATTTTTTTAAGTTTCTTCTCTCACGTCCTATTCAACATGTAATCCCAACCTGGTCTTAATCCAGGGGTGCTTTTCCCAAAAGCAACTATGGTCTCAAGTTCTGTCATTACCAATAGAGTTCAATGGAACTAACCACCCGTTAGCTAACGATGGTTTTGGGAAATGCACCCAGAATGTCAGCACAGCTGAAAGATTTGTTTGAGCTTTTTATTCATTTCACTCTGTGTGTAAAAGTGCTTTTACGTTTGCCAAAAATAGAACTTTTTTAGAATGTTTAAAATGAAACAAGCAAGCCCTGGCTAGATGAGGAAAAGTAACACAAAAGTAATGTAATGCATTACTTTACGCTACTTTAAAGTTACTTTTATAGGGAGTAACACAATATTGTAATGCATTAGCCTACTTTTAAAAGCAATTTTCGCCAACACTGGTTATAATTGACTTTTGTTGTTTGCGGTTGTATTTGTAGTGTACCTGCTGTGTGAGAATGTGTTTCTCGGACTCGAGCGCGTGCCGGTGCTGGAGTCGTTTGTAACGGCAGGACTGGGCGTAACCGCGATTCTTCAGCGTCCGTCTTTTCTGTTTCAAACGGACCACCTCATCTTTGCTTACCCCACGCAAATGTCTGTTCAGCTCTCGCACTGACAGACTTACCAACTGCTCATCGGAAAAACGCTCATCCACCCCACACTGAAAGAGAAAGAGACAATAAGAGGTAATTCTGGGAGATTTGTCACGGAATGGACACAAAGTGTAAAAAAAGGCAATCAAAGCTTCATCAAACACTCATATGTACAAAACGGATAAATGATTAGTACTCAGCGGTTGAAATGTCTACTGTACAGTCAGACGAAACAGCACATTCATAAAGATGTATTATTTATTTAGTTTGTTAGTGTTGTTTTACCTCATGACTTTTGTGGTGCTAATAGAATTGTATTCAAACCAGTTGATACAACTGAACACCATGAAGGAAAGGATGTGATGTGTGGCCTTGGAATTTGTGCTCTGCATTTACACACACACACACACACACACACACACACACACACACACACACACACACACACACACACACACACACACACACACACACAGGAGAGCAATGGCGGGTTTGGTGTCTCACCTCAGTCGTGGTATTGAGGGTGGAGAGAGTGCTGGATATTCACTCCCCCCACTGACAATTCCTGCCGGACCTGAGACTCGAACCCGCGACCTTCAGGGTTACAAGTCCGAGTCTCTATCCATTAGGCCACGACTGCCCCAATATGACAATATAATAACCACTACATTATTACTAACCTTATAAATAACCTGCAATAGACATACAGTTTAGCAAGTTCATATTTTGTTAGCCTACTGCATGGTTTATGTATGTATGTATGTATATATGTATGTATGTATTTTCAGTGAAGTAGTTTTGGTTGCAATTGAAACATTACTGTGGACAAATTCCTTTTAAAAATTAGTTGCTCTCAATGGCAATTCATAACTTGGTAACACTTTATTTTAAGGTGTCCTTGTTACATGTTCTTACTATTATAATAACAATACATTATGCATAATTACATGCAAGTAACCCCAACCATATAGTAAGTACATGTAGTTAATTAATTTTACTCAGTACTTAAATGTATAATTACACTGGGCACCTTAAAATAATGTGTAACCCATAACTGTTTTACTGTTTGATATCAACTGGTTTGAACACAACTCCATCAGTGACACAAAATCCATGAGGCAAAACAACTACACTCACTACTTGCAAACAAACTAAATGATTAATACGTCTATATGACTGTGCTGTTTTTCTTATGACATCACGTTGGATAAAATAATAATAACACAAAATTGTATGAGCTTTGTGTGTATGCGTGTAACATAGTTTAGCCTATGTTAGAGGTGTAGTGTGTGTGTGTGTGTGATTTTGGCAGCACATTTCCATACAGCATAATCTGACTGAGTGTAAGTGACAGTGATCAGGATTACCTCACAATAATAGTAGATATTACCATAATCTGATAGCACTGCTCCACATTTAGAGACAAACATTCACCAGCCACATCCATCAAATTGCTTTCAACACACTTCAAAACATATCACTAACCATTTGTAGTTCAAATTGTGAAACAAGGCATTGTGAAAAAGGAGTGTGCTTAATTTTATTCAGATCTTCAAACTATACTTAAAAAAAATACTTGCGGATAATATAAAATTAAAGGTATAGTTCACCCAAAAATGAAAATGTTGACACCATTTACTCACCCTGGTGTTGTTCAAAATGAATTTGTTTCTTCTGTTGAGCACAAAAGAAGATTTTGAAGAATGTTGGTAACCAGACAGTCAGTATTTCCATAGTATTTTTTAGTATTATTGGCCACCAGCAACTGTTTGGTTACCACCATTTTCAAAATATCTTCTTTTGTAATGACAGATTTTTCATTTTTGTGGGGAAACTATCCCTTTAATGAAACAAAAGGTCACTTAAATGCAAATAAAGTAAGTACACTTTCCTAACTTTCTTAACACTCTCAAATAAACTTTTAAAAGCGTTTCCTCACATTTTCCTCACTTTTTGAAGAGTTTCCTGAAAAGCTGAAAATTATTTTGGGAACATATCTGCTGAAGACGTCTGATCCCTGTTGAGTACATGCACGTGACTGCGTTGACAACCATTTTAGGAGGATTAAATGGTGACTGCAAGTACCTGGGTGACTTGCAGATGATGATGATGATGATGATGGTGATAATGGCCTTGCATTAGATGGTGGGGGTGATGGAGGCGGCTCTGTGGACTGAGGGGTTGTGAGAAGGGACTGGTGGATGTGTTGACATTGGAGAGAGAAGAAGGGGTGGAGGAAACGACCAGTATCGGCCGGTGACACATGTCTGACGGCTTGTTAAGAACAACATCAGCACCGCTGTCACTGCTGGAGTCACCCATGTGACTGCTGCTCGAACTCTGAGCCAAAACTGGGAACTGTGAAAGAACGGAGGAGATACAAAGAGATTACAAAGAGCACATTAGAAAGAGATTACAATGAAAATGGCACATTTGGACAAACACATTTGGCCAATGGTTTTTGTGACCAGTGGTTTCCCTTGGCCAATGGTTATCAGCCCTGTTCCTGCAGAAAAAAACTTCACGTTTTGTATGTTTTTGTATGTTTAGCTAATCAAAAACACCTAAATCCCTCATTAGCTCATTATTAGAGACTCCAAGACTTGAAATTGTTGTGAGATAAATGAGACATTCAAAATGTCCAGTGTTGGGGGACTCCACAACCAGGATTGAGAACCACCAGCCTATAATATAAGAAAACATGCCAACCTGGTCTTATGACGAAAAACATACCTCTGGGAACTTTTCTGCAAGACGCGAAATACATAACGCCATGTAAGTTTCGTGACATATTCGATGTGAAATGTCCACTGAGTGGCGCTAAATGAGTGTTTGGTTTTTTCCCCGGAACAGATGAACGTATATATGGTACGTTTTATGTGACATTGGTTTTGTAGTATCACTGCAGTTCTGACTTGAAATGTCCATTGAGTGGCGCTATAACTCTAATGCTATGTGACATCTTAAAATAATCTACCATCTGCACTACACCTAAACCTACCCGATAGTATGAACAAAAGCAAATCTGATGTAAAAACACAAATTGCAAGCATGCCGTTTTAGCTTGTTTTTCGATCTGTCATCATTTAGCTCTTTCATCGTGAGTCATGTTTTTTACAGGATTTGTACCCAAGGATTCCACATCATAAGTCCAATTTCATGCGAACAAGCTCGTTACGGCCGGAAAGTGAAACATATGGAGCTGTAATCATAACTGTGTAGGAAATCTATTACAAGTGTTCGCTGTTTTACCGCCTCTAGTGTTCATTTCTGTTGGAAACTGCAGTGATATGTACTTATTGGTAGGTATTTTGCATCTTGTGAAAATGTTCCCAGAGGTACGTTTTCCTCATGAGACCAGGTAGAAACATGCACATAAACTATGATGGAAATAACCAAATAAGTTCCTTGATACGGAAGAAAAAACTCATGCTACTTTGCCTCAACAGATCATGTGATTGGAAAACTGGATGAACCAGTGGACCGATCACAAGATTGCATTCCCAAACATCATCTGCCTCCAAACACAAGATAACATGACACAGTTTGTTATTGTGTTTCGTCTGCACACTTTCACATGCTTTCCTGGTTGCCAAAACGTACAAAACAACGCTTCAGTTTCAGATTAAAGCCCAAAGTATACTTTGGTTTTTACATGTATGTGAAGGTCTGTGTACAGCGCGTGTGACAGAAATTTCATCACCAAAATAGTATGTGCATACCTGTAAGCACACCTCCTGATTTTTGTAACCACACATACTTTATACGTGCTGGTCGCACATGCAAATTGAATTTGTTTTGCACTAATCAGTTGTTCCTCAAGGTGGCAACACTGGGCCATTCCACTGTTTTACAGTAGAAAACGAAAATAAAAAGACAGAACAACAACAAAATGCTGGTGACTGCAACAACAACACGCATACATTGACAAGCGCTTGTGTGAGGGGGTTATGAAATAGCTGCAGCTTTAGTTTAAAAGAATACAAAGCAATTTTCATCTGTCATAATTCTGGAGAAAAATAGCACGCAGACATTGGACTAAGATAAACCTTTCTAGAGCACATGTGTCGACTGTCTGCGTTCGTGCATTTTATCAAATGGAAAATACTTCGACTGTACGTATATGCTAGCATACGCGTACATAAGCGAAGCATTCTTTGGGCTTAAGGATGCAACACGTACTCACATTGCTTTATGAATTGTGATTTTCAACAAATTCTGGAATGAAGTGTTGTTTGAAATTGAACTTCAAAGTTAGAAGTGTTAGAGCCAGATTTACTAACAGCTTGCGCCAGTGCAAACCGACTTTTGGCATTAAAATAGTACTGTCAGGATTTACTAAAGACGCGCAGTGCAGAATTAGCGCTGAAAAAGCGTGGACACGGTTATTTTTGCGCCTGACCTTATTGAATATGCATTTGTAGGAGTGTTCAAATGAATCACGCAACGAGATTTACTAATGTTTGTGCTCGTCAAATTACTGGTATTTGCGGCATTATTTAACGCTCAAAAAAAGCATGTCTTAAAGCAGCCGCTAATTTGCACTGCTCTTTGTAGATTGCGCTGGTCATTATGGAAATGATCTGGCTGCGTCTGTGTTATTTAATGTGTGCATTGTCAGTAAATCACACACAGAATTTTACGTTCTGATCAAAGTGCGCGCATGCGTGTTCTGTGTCAGCAGCACCACACACTTACGTTGTTTACGTTCAGATCAAGCCCGCGTATGCGTCGTGATACTCTCCAAAATGGTGCCAGGGTGATGCGGAGGAAACGAATTGTTGTTTTCTTTGTGCATAAAAAGTATTTTCATAGCTTCGTAAAATTACGGTTAATCCACTGATGTCACATGGACTGCTTTACCGATGTCCTTCCTATGTTTCTGTGCCTTGATCGTGGTAGTACCCTTGCTGTCTATGGAGGGTCAGAGAGCTCTTGGATTTCATCAAAAATATCTTAATTTGTGTTCCAAAGATGAACGGAGGTCTTACGGGTTTGGAACAACATGAGAGTGAGTAATTAATGACAGAATTGTCATTTTTCGGTGAACTATCCCTAATGTTCACATACTTGGGACAAACAGATACATGGTCCAAATATCTTAGAACATACCTGTGAAGTTACGGCGGCTGCAGCAGAGTTTAGCAGGGCCTCCACTGCATCCTCACATCCCAGAAACCCTCCTCGATCCCGGTCCCCTCGATCCGGCACTCCTCCAAGAGCTCCCAGCAGAGACGCGGCGCCTCCAGGCTCCCCACCGAACTGCTGCTGCAGTGCAGCCAACCAGAGCAGATCCTCCAATGAGGTGGGGTTTGAACATGGCGTGGGGCCTCCAGCGGCTGGGCTCTCGTCCAGGTTTCCTTGAGAGCCGGAGCTCTGGCCTGACATGTACCCAGTGGAGATGGACAGCGGGAAAGAGAGAGAGGAGGAAGAGGAGGATGCAGATGGAGGTGGGTGTCCGTCACTGAGCGTGGGGGATGGAGGAAGGGAGGTGTAGGGACTGGAGCTGAGGCTGGAGTCAGGAGGAGGGCGAGGAGCATACGGAGAACCGGTTGGCTCTTGACGGACGCCTGGTTTGGGGTATAGACAGGTTGGAGGAGGTGGAGGGGTGTCAGGCTTCACTTCAAACTTCAGCAGGTCAAAGTCATTGAGATACTCCATGGCCAGGGGGCTTGGGGGCAAAGAGGGCAGTGGCAGAGACGAAGACATTGCTGTGTTGACAGGAATGTTGGAAGTTGTTGTCTTTGAGGTTTCAAGGCAAACAACAACACACTTCAGTTTTCACACAGAAACAATAATGTACCAAATTAGACTCAGTTGTTAAAATGCCTGTTCCTTTGAATCGAAGGCTTCCAGTTTTATCATCTGAAACTGGCAAAGAGAGAAAGAGAGAGAAAACAGTGATTAGACAGCGACAGTCTTCTCCAGCGATACAGTTCAGAAACTGTATGGTAATCTGTGACCAATAATAATAATAGGACTACATTAGCAGGTACTGACTAACATACTTATGACTGATGTGCTGGAAGGTTATGTCACATTAGACAAGAAGATTCCAAAGCCTGGCCTGACATGGCAATAAAGGCTGATAGTGACACCTTTATTAAATAATTAAAACACAAAAAATAACGTAAGACATTAATTACAGAACATTTGTGATAAACGGCTGTTCCGTTAATGTATGGGTTGCAAACAGTTTCAGATTAATAGAGGAAAGGCCTAAATCCAATCCCATAATCTTAATCCATCAATCTAGTTATTCCACTCAACAGTTGCTCCTTAACACAAGTGTTAACTTAAACAATATTTAATGTTGTCAGGACTGATGAAATACAGATCAAAGTATTCATTATAGGGAAACAGCCACAGACAAACAAACACATCTTATCTACAGAGAAAAGAACCACTCAAAGCATTTTGTGTTAAAAACCGAATACTATGGTATCTTGAGATAACACAAGTTTACATATTTTGATAATGACAATCCATATGTTGAAGTTTACAAAAAATCAAATGAACAATTGATTTTATTTTTTCAATTTTTTTATACAAAAGAGACACACATAAATGGTTAGATCACAAACTATATCTAGTAAAGAGTACAAATATGAAGATAAAATAAAGAAAGATTTTAGGTTTTAAGTAATTACAACTTCAAATAATTTGAAATTTAAATTCCAATATTGCCAATGGTTACGTTAAACAATTTTACATCTTGTCTTTAGAGGAAATCATTTTTAAAACATTTTACTACAGAATCATATTGAGATTAGGCAGGAATTAATTTTAATAACTGATAACTTTCATAAAGTATTTAAAATTAACATGTACTGAAATTTTAATAATGATAAATTTGTTTCACTTAATATTAAGCAAAGTAGACCACCTGAGGATAGATTATATACTACTAAAATTGCAAACTACTAAAAACTACAAACTTGAATATGAAGAAAAAGTGTTCCTTTTAATTAGTAATTATTAGTTTTAATAGATTAAAATCATTTAATTATTAAACATTCAGTTGTAATTCCAACTTTAACTGAAATATTATCATTAAAATACCTGTTAATAAACTTATCAAAGTTTTTAAGTCTTAACAATCATTATTTAAATCACTATTTTTGATAGCTGCTAAGAGAATGATTTACTTTCAATAGTTTTAGATGGTCTTTAGTTTTAAAGGAAGAATATAAGAGAAGATAAAGTGGGAAACAAGGATTTGAGAGTGGAATAAAAGAGAGAACAAGAGAGAATAAAAAAGAGTGTCAGGATAAAACTAGCACGACTAGAAAGCGACAGAGGGAGAAATGGAGAGACAAAAAGTTTGTTTTAAAATGTCCATATTTCTTACCGTGTGTTCATGTGGACAGCTCACACACATCCTGAGGTATTGACTGACAGATTGATTCCTGCCAGTGTGTGTATATGAGTGTGTGTGTCAGTGTGAGAGCATGTTTGGTGTGAGTGAGTGTGTGTGTGTGTGTGTGTGTGTGTTTGAGCCACTTTGGAGCTGATTGCTACTAACAGAGCCCCAGCCCTCCCCCCTTTGACACCCGCACCAAATCCCCATCCATCCATCCCATCTCTCTCTCTCTCTCTCTCTCTCTCTCTCTCTCTCTCGCTCCTGTCGTTTTTCCACCAATAAACTTATGGTATGGTAAAAAATGGTAAACTGTCAAACTAGCAGCACACTTCTTTAATTTCTCTTGTAAAGCTCTAAAATAAGATGTTAAAAATCTAATTATAAAACTACCAATATTTTTTTTCAGTCAAATAGGCAAGGACTTTTACAAACCCATTACCTTAGGATTTAAAAAGTTGACATCCAAAACTTAAAACAAAGAACATTTCTTTTAAAAAGATTTATACATGAATTTACAGGTGTTTTGTGTAAGCACATGACCCATCACACTTGCATGTATTTACACACATGTCTGACTTGACCAGTGTTTATTATATTATTCATAGAGCAAACAGACAGACTGATGAGCTCATTTGGTTCACAGCAATCAGAGACATTACATGCTGCCACCTAGTGCACTGACCTGAACATCAGCTCAGACTTTTCACTATAACACTCCTATAAAGAAAGAAAGAAAGAAAAAAAAAAAAAAAAAAAAAAATACACAACTGTAAAGGATAAGTAAAATTAGGCAAAAAACTGTAATAGTAGTAAAATTATATCATAATTTCGAAGCAATCCCAAATAATGCTAATGAGATTTTCTCACTATATATAACATAACTAGATCTTTTAGAACAATATCATTCAGGATTTTAAAACAGTCCTTCCTGTAGCAAGACTATCCAATATGCATATAAATTCTGTACATTGTAGAAAAAAAATGGTAAAATTGTAGAATTATATATATATATAATTGGTAGGACATTCACAATAATTTAGATGTAATAATACATTGTCTTGTGCATGACAAAGCTTTTGTCTTTGTGGCTTGGAGTGTTAAGCACAGTATAATTGCAGATGGTTAGTGGTGGGCAAAAATTGCCAAACTAGCACTTTTAGTGATCCTGGGGGGCTGAAGTTGTTAATCTGAAGTCTTAATAACGTCTCGTTGAGGAATCAATGTGGTAATAATGTCTGAGTAAATCTGATTTAGACACTGGGAGTAATACAATGAGATATGTAATCTCTCTGACATGCACATTAGACACATTAACACTGAGTTACACATGAGAATTTCTCAGTGGATTTTAGAAATTAACGTTTTTGTAAACTGTACTTTTAAAACAGAAATTACAATAAAATGATATAGGTAACGGTTTATAAAATTGTTAGTAGTAAAATAAAATAAAAAAAGTACAAATGGAATTGGGATTACATCATATCCAGTAACCAAAACCTGCATATTCCCTGATCTTACCCCAAACATAACCTCAAATGAGGTCAGAAGCAGAATGAAAAGATTTTAATGCAAACTCCAAAGTGAGCAAGCAGACCCTCCAGCACCCCTCCACTGTGTCCCCATCTGATCCTGCAGATACATGTCCTAATCCACTCTAACACTGTTACAAGCTACAGATTAACTATTTCATCCAGCACTCCCAGTCGCTGCAGTGTCCCAAGAAAATACTGTATAGAGATTAATCCTAGATAGAATTACATGCACAAGCTTCCTAGCCCAAGCATCACTGTAAGTCTGCATAAAATAAGAGCATATATTAATATTAGTTTATTAAATATATTTCTCTGAGGTACAAAACTCTTGTGTACAAAATTCACAAGTTTGGCCCTACACTCTCAAAAATAAAGGTTCTTTTCTGGCATTGATGGTTCCATGAAGAGTCTTTAACATCCATGGAACCTTTCCATTCCATGTACTTTATAGTGGAAAAAAAGGTTCTTTAGATTTTCAAAATGTTCTTCACACTTAGAAAACCAGTGCCACAGTGTCAACAAGCTTTCCCCCCCGCCCCCCCGGCCACCCTAAATTTAGAATTGTATCCCACCAAACAATTTTGGGTGCAATGCGCAGTTTGTCCTG
>JAFVLL020003969.1:0-54458 GCA_021397915.2 Tor tambroides
GGGGGGGGGGCGGGGCGGGGCGGGGCGGAACGGGCTGGGTCGCGGGCCGGTCCAGCCAAGCATGGCCAGCGTGTTGTGGACTGTCACGCGCACTGAGGTGAAGCTGATGGCTAATTTACAGATGGGCCCCCCAAACCCTCCACGGTCCGTGCCCCGTAGCCAAAGCCAGTGAATAGCTGACCTCTTTATAGTGTGTATGATATACGTTGCAGGTGCACGCAGGTTATCTATTATGAATGAGACATGTATTGCTCGAAGCATTAGTAATGTATGAGCTGGGCTTTGGTGGAGCGCGGCTATGGGTCCTAGCAGCAGTCTCGGTCCCTGCTTTGCCTTCCCTATCTCTCTCTCATACGCTCACACAGTGCTTCTGATAGCAGCACTAACTCATGTTACAAGCCATAGCACCTGACAGCTCCTGCACATTCAGCACCGCCTGTCCGATTTGGATGCTGGGAGTTCTGCCTCAGGGGCCACACTCTACTCTCTCAGCTCTTCTGAGGAAAAAAGAGAGGAGAGGAGGAGAGCTGCCTTGACCAGCCCCTCCCTCTCCAACTCTGCCTGTCTATATTTAATCTGTCTGACTATGAGCACATCTGGATCCAAAGCCCCGCCTCCTCTTGTTGTTTCTGCCGGTGTCGTGCCAAATCCTACCACCCCTGTATAAATCGCACACATATTGGACCCCAAAATGTAGTAAGCCTATTAAAAAAGCCTGTAGTTATGGAGATATTGTGGCTAACAGCCATTTGCTAAATTGCGTAAACAGTGTTGAAAAATATATTTTAATCACCCATTAATTTTTACATATATATTACATAAATTAATAAAAAAATTAACAATTTGTCATGCCTATGTGCACCTCCGGCCAGCTTGGCTGCAAATTTTGAACTAGGGTCCTTTGCCGATCCCGCTCCCCCCCTCCACCCAACACTTTACTGTCAATCTCCACTGTCCTGTAATCTAAAACCATAAAAAGCTAAAAAAAAAGCTAAAAAAAAAGAACTTATATTTAAAATATAAATACAATTTTTTTTTCAAGTAATTTATAATATATGCATATAAGTGACAATGATTAAGACAACTGACAAAATATAAATGACATATAATGTATAATGTATAAAATCTACAGTATATACACATAAAATAATAATAATAAAAAAAAAAAATTTCAAAAATATTTTTTAAATAACTTAAACTGACATAACGGAGAGCACAACTGACGACATTTAATAAAAATGATCTTTTAAAATTTTCAGCTTGATAAAAACTCAACTTGGTCTTGGGGCGGAAGGACAGGCATGACAGCGGAAAACTTGGGCCTTTCTGGATTTCACTCAGTGGCATTTATATCTCCAGTTCATCTGTTCACTTGGACAACACTAGGGAAAAGCACATTATATTCCACACCAGTAAGCCACAAAAACCGCTTGAAAAATGTCGCCCGCTTCCATAATTGATGAAGTTAGGCGGGCTCTCAAGACTTTGGCTCTGTAGACTTGCTACAGCTCGCTCTGTATCACCACCAAACTTTTGAGAGTGTGGCGGTCTTCAACCAGCAGTCTCTCTTGCTCCCCCTCTCTCCTCCATTCAGATGAATTAGTAAAACTTCCATTAATAATGCAGGCGTGTTTGAAGCCACAAAAACCAGAGATAGCGAGCGACTGAACAAGTGAGCATGGGTAGAGAGAGCGAGGGGCACAAGGAGAAACTCGGCTTCTCTCAGATATCATGTTATAAACGTGAGAGGAAATCTCATCATACATAATCTGTGCGGCAGCGGCGGACCGCCGGAGAGGAGTGGTTGAAAAAGACGAAAAGGGGCTGCAGGATGGAATGATTATGACAGGAGGCATCACTCAGCAGCTGTTTAGAGGGTGGAAAAGGGGCCATAAATCAATTTCACACCGATTATGACACAATGCAGAACTGCGTGAGCTCCGCGGAATTAGCTGTGCACACCGAGGATCATGTTGGGCTAAATTGATCCTTGTAAAAGAAAAAAAGGAGAAGAACTGGCACTACAGAGGGACAGAGAGAAAGACAGAGGGAGAGAGAGGAAGCCAGCTATGAGGCTTTAAAAGACCAGAGATTACAAGGAACCGGGTGGGAGGAACAAAAGTGAAGACAGATTAGTGGAGAGAGAGAAAGAACGATGGAGATAAAGATGTGCGTGGAGGGAGAGTGGCAGCGGGTCGCTTCTGGTCAATGTTATTGTGATACTGACTATCGAACTGATGGCGAGCAAAACCCCCATGCCACTGAGATGCAGGAAATCATATGAATCACAGTCTAGAATGTGATGAAAACCTTTCAGACCCACTGACACAACCATATGCAAACAGACATGGATCAAAAAGTCTGAGATCTTTTTTTCCCATTGAAAATAACACTGGAAATAACCAATGTCTTTCGAGGAAAAAATCTGACAAAAGATTCCAGTCAAGCAGATGATGCTCTTTGGATCATTTTCACAAACTTGTGGCATTCATGCAGTTTGAGTGCGGCTGTCATTTAAACAATAGAGGGACAAACCAAAGAAGTTATAATCTTCATGTTTCATTCATTCATTTTTTTTTAATTAAACCTTTCACTTAAATTATGATCAAATAATTTGGAATGAAACTGAAAACATGCAAAACAAGCATTTTCACTAGTGCTCTCAAACCTTATAGTACATGTAAATCAAAATAATGTCTTAAAGAGAGTTTATCCAAAACTGGAAATTCTGTCATCATTTACTCACCCTCAAGTTGTTCCAAACCTGTACAGAATATATTTCTTTCAGCTGTTAAACACATAAGAAGATATTTTGAAGAATTTTGGTAACCAAACAGTTGATGGTAGCCATTGACTTCCATAGTATTTTTTACATATTAACAAAATCAATGGCTACCATCAACTGTTTGGTTATCAGCACTCTTAAAATATCTTCTTTTGTGTTCAGCAGCTGAAAGAAATATATAATGATGACAGAATTTTCATTTTGGGGTGAACTATCCCTTTAAGAATATTCAAAAGATTGAAACCAGAAGTTCCCAAAGAGCAAAGACATTAAAGAGTGAAAACCAAGGGTAGCTCAGTACATGCAAACATGTAAAGCATTCACACACACACACACACACACACACACACACACACACACACACACAGAAGTCTGTAATTAGCATGCATGGCACATCTGGACATCAAACGGCAATTTGACTCATTTGATTCATTTTAATGTAGACACTTGACATGACGTGCTACCACTGCAAATTCTTCCATGTGCCCTGTATGCCAATAACCTTCCCCATCTTAACAGACAAGCATCTCCAACCAAAAAAAAAAAAAAATGTACAAAGAGATCTATGCACGATGGGAAGCTCTTGTTGTAGGAGAACACACGGAAAAACAGTTAATATATTAAAAAATGACATTTCTGGCTTTAAAATTTGATTGAATTAGCCGGATTCGAATATGGTGTGATCAATAACTGATCTATGCATACCTGAGTTATAGTAACTGATAAATTCAACTAATCAGTCAACATAATTATTTGGTTTACTACGGTGTTCTGGGTTTTTTGGTAGAGCGCACTACACGATTGCTAAGGTGTTGCTTATTGAAAAGAAAAGGAAAAAAGCCAATCCTTAAGCTCACTTTCCCTCCTTCAGAGTCAATCTATTTTTTTTTTTTTTTTTTTTTTTGGCCTATTTTGAACACCACAAATGTTAGAATCCATTAGGATGAGAGCTGAATTTTAATTTGCAGCAGGATTACATTCAACATGAAGCCCAACTACATTTATTTGAACAGACAGAACTTTAAAGACTACGAAGGGATGGGATGTTCCTTCTCAGTATAAACAGAGGTCCTGTTGGGTGGAGACCATCTTTAACCGCTGATAACTCTCCAAATCCACATGCCGTAAAAAACCCAGTGGATGTACTTGAAAGTGCATATCTCATGGTCATATACATGATTCATTCATCTACATGATCTTCCTCACCCGTCAGTGCAGTTTAGGGAATGACGCTCGCTGTGTGTCATAGGATGTGAGTGGACTCCCGTTGAAACCCACGGATCGTGATGATCACAGGCGTGTGATCGGAGGCCAATCGGTCCGGTAATGATGCTGATGTATCATGCCAGTAAGTACAGGAGCACAAGCAGCCCCTTAAGCAATTATGCTAGCATTAAATAATCATTACGCAACCTCATCAGGAAGCCGGCATATTCAGTGTTGGGGGAGAGAGGGAGAGAGTGAGAGAGGAAGAGCTACGTGATTTTTAAAGGAAAATGAAGTTCTGGACTGATGAATATTGAGCAGTATCAGGCCAGGCAGGCGCTTTGATAAGGCCGTTTCTAATGAGGAATGGCCTGTTTTACACACATTTAAAGAAAGGGTGAGCTGAGAAACACACACGCACAGAATGAAAAAGTGTTTAGAGAGAATAAATGGCCTTACAGAAAATGGAGTTTCATCTTAGGCCGTTTAAACACTTGATTTAAATGTTTGAATCAAGCCCAATTTCGATTTCACCCTACTCACCCTGCAGGTCTCTTCACATTGCACTTTTGGTCACAAACTGCAGTATGTTTGCATCATCAGTGCAAGTGCTAACGGCAGCTGTTTACCCCTGTAGCTATGTAACGATTTATACACAAGATGTAAAATTATTCATTCACTTTCACGAGACAGTATGAATTTCTACAGTACTATTGTGAACTGTAACGGAATGAATCACTAAACAAGATCAAATTGCAAGCAACTTTTGGCACTTTAACATCAACCAAATGAACTGAACTTTCATGTTGAAACAACTCGCTTATTGTAAACTTAAAAAAATAATTTAAAAAAACATGTTTTTAAAATATTGATACAATACTGAGAGATAAAAATATAGCCACTGAAACATCAAATACACAACCCAAACAGCATACCTAGGAGAAAAATAATGAATCTGTGGGTTTATTTTCAATCTCTTTTATAATGTAATGTAATAAAATAAAATATTTTTGAGCATGTCCATAAAGAATAAATCTTTGGGTTCACTTTTAATCTCTTTTATACTTATAAATGTGTTATGTTTAGACAACCTATCTCTTCATTGTCTTCCCTGAATTGTAGGTTAAATGAAAATAAAATAAAATAAAATAGAAACAGATATATGCATTTAAAATACTGATACAATTTTGTAAGTAAAAAAACTATAGCAATATATTGATATACAACTGTATCAATAAAGCCCTAAAACAAACAAACACACAAACAAACAAACAAAAAAAATCTAATCTCTTGTCAGCAACTCTCAGTGGCATGTTTTGAGGTCCAAGGAGTAAATGTAACTATTCTGTAGTCTGGACTATGTGAAAACAGCAAATCAAGATGTAAAATCCTGTATGACGCTTGTACTGGGCTACAAATTGACGGGGGATGATAATGACCTAATATTTTCAATGGAAGTGAATTAATGGGTTTTCATTCTCTCCAAAGTGCTGCATGTGTAATTAAGGAGGACTGGCCAGCCGGGGGCTTCCGCGGTGCTTAGCAAACCGTGTCTGTCTCTGAGTGTGCCTATGCTGCAGCGCTGTACTGTGTGTGTGTACGTACACGGTTTTTAGCGTATAAGAATATGTTTATCTCAGAGTGTGCAGTGCGTGATGGAGTGTGACGCTGAGGTGAGTCGGGGTGCGCGAGGTACGTCTCCCACACGCAGCGTTACATTAATTCGACTGGTACAGATGAAGTAATATCTGGAGGGTAGTGTAATTAGTTCAAATTCAATTGGACTCAAATACTTCATTATATACCTGCCAACAACACCAGGGATTGATAGCCATGGTTTCTTTTTCAATTTCCTTTTTTTCCTTCATTAATGGCTTGGAATTAATGGAATGACATGGTCGAGTCAGGCAATGCTAGAGGAGAGCATTACAGCACCAGAACGGTATCATGGGGTTATCGGAGGCTTGGCAAGCATTATAACAATTCGTTTCTTGGTTTCATTTTTTAGGTACTCACAGCATGTAATTTGTCTACTGAGAGAATTCAACATTTATTTCCAAGTAGGGCTGGGCGATATATCTCATGCGATATGCATGCGCATCTCGTCAGTAAAGCCGGTTCCTTGATTAGCGGTAAATCTCCATCACCTGTTTTCAAATGGAGTGGCATTTAATACACGGAGCCGTAGTTCACTGACAAGCTATGCAATGTCGCGTTCATTATCGAAGGCGACTCATCTGCGATAATGCAAGCGATATTGCGTAGCTTCTTAGTGATCTACGGCTCCGTGTATTAAACGCCGCTCCATTTGAAAACAGGTGATGGAGATTTACCGCTAATCAAGGAACCGGCTTTACTGACGAGATGCGCATGCACATCGCATGAGATATATCGCCCAGCCCTATTTCCAAGTATTCAAAAAAGTAACAAGCAGGGTTATTATAAATAAGTGAAACTAAAACTATAAAAAATAAATAGATAAAAAATAAACATAAACTGAAAAAAAATATATATATAAAAAACGTATTTTATTCCAGCTAGTTAACAAGACAACATTTCTCATTTTCATTTAGTTTATCTTGATGTACTAAAATTGAAACTAAAACAAACTGAAATAAAAACTATACAGACATTTAAAAATAATAAAAACTAATAAAAATGACAAAAAACAACAAAATTACTAAAAGTTTAAAATGAAAATAAAAAATTAAAACTAAAATATAAATAAAAAATCGAATTATTCAAAATATTATCAAAAATTATAATAGCATCTCAATGATACTAAACGAACACTGGTGACAACAAAACTGTAATAATAATTAAATAATAGTTAAATTGTTCTGTGATTTTCTAATGTATACAAAGAGTTATTGAAGCATGTTTTTGGAGTATCACCCAAAAATGGAAGAAGAAAAAAACACATTCCCTGTTGACAATCTCCTACATTACCCATAACCCCCTGTAATTTTCCACTTCCTGTCTGTAAAACCCCATATGAATCTATTTTTTCAGACTCTGAACATTTAAGATACATATTAAAGATATACATTCTAACAACAATAGTGCAAACTATATTATTCTTTTTCTCTTTTTTTGTCAGTCCTGGCAGGATGATATCTTACTTCCTATAACACACTTACATTCAGAACTGTGAATGCAATCGTAAAGACACTCAGCACAAACACATTCATATAAACTAATGCCCCAACCTCAACGCTGTTGTCTTATTGAAATATTTGTTCGCACGGCTCAGTGGCCTTTAATCTTCCAGGGATGCGATTTTATATTTGTCTTCGGTGGATTTACTCCCTAACTCTGCCTCTGTTTACCCAGTGTAATTGACAAGCCACTTAGAGGAATGGGAAAAGCGAAGTGGGACGGCATGCCCTGTGCATCAGCATGCCTCCTCCAGTCTGTCAATGCGAGACTGTATATTTGTTTAGCATCTGCTATACTTGTCTAAAAACACTTGCCTGATGCACAGGGGACATCAGTTCTCTCTCTCTCTCTCTGTTGGTTGTTGACCTGTGCCTGACACAATCGGCTTGTCACTGCATGTAATAACAGAAGGAGATATTCTGAACTTCCTGTTTCTACTTTTAGATTTTGAAGGGTGCTGAATATGTTTGCTGGCCTTCATATGCCACAAATTACTTGACAGAAGTTGACAAGTTAATGAGAACATAAATGTCAAATTCGGTTAGTGTGACGGAAATGCAATACTGTAAACATTTTTCAAATTTAATGCCACATTCTTTAATTAGGAAAACATGTTATTTTGAGTTTTTTGGGTCAAAATTTAATTAAAGTTCAGAATTAAACAGATGAAGGTATGTATCAAACCATAAAGTGTAAACTCAAAACGTACCAGTCTAAAACTTAACAGTTAAGTACTAATAAAAGCCAATATGTTAATAATAGACATGCTAATAAGCAACTATTTAATAGTGAAAACTGGTCCCTATATACTAAAGTGCTACCAACTTTTTTTTTTTTTTAGTTTTAAAACTAAAAATATTTACAAATTTTTGTTAAAGTTATATACGTTACATACAATCTTTCAAGGAAAACATATGATAAAAATGAAGTCTGTTGTATTAAAGGATAAAATGACAAATATATAAAAATATTTAAAAACAACACTTAATATTATGATTTATAATAAAATTAATATATTCAAATTAGTGCTGTCAAACGATTAATCGCGATTAATCGCATCCAAAATAAAAGTTTTTGTTTGCATAATATATGTGTGTGTACTGTGTATATTTATTATGTATATATAAATACTATTTATATATACATAATAAATATACACAGTACACACACATATATTATGCAAACAAAAACTTTTATTTTGGATGCGATTAATCGCGATTAATTTTTTGACAGCACTAATAAATACACACACATACAGTATATATTTTGAAAATATTTACATGTATATATTTATATTAATATAATTTATATAATATATAAATCTATTTAATATATAAACAACATATTTTTCTTAAATATATACATGCATATGTGTGTGTGTTTATATGTACATAATAAATATACACAGCACACACACATATATTATGTAAACGAAAACTTTTATCTTGGATGCGATTAATCGCGATTAATCGTTTGACAGCACTAATTCAAATATATTTGTAAATAATTTGAGAAAAACAACCCCTAAATAATACTTTTGATAATTTTGCAATTAATGTGCAGTCACTTCATTATTTTGGACACCTCAAACATTTTTTGAGACCACCGAATAAATGGCTTTTGTAAATAAACGGCAAACAAAACGCACTGTGTTTGTGCTGTGTGCAGAAGTGCAAATAAATAAAACAGAAGCTATTCTTTTTTTCTTTTGTAAAATGTACCGGTTATTTGTTGCCATCTGCCCCGTAGATGAAAGGTTAAAGTTACAAAGAGGGTCTGATGTTGCATGCAGGTTTTAGTGCCAACCTTGGAATGAGCTTTTGACATCTTGCAACAACAGTTCAATAACCATCCAGGGGAGCCTCCATCGCCCGCGTTTGACGGGGGAGCAGGCAAAAAGACGAGCCTTGGCACCTGGTGTCTGAAAACCCTGTGACTGCTCTCAGCTGGGGGGAGGAGTTCTGGCTGATGTAAAAGCTATCTTTGATCTGAATAAAAAGCTGAAGGCTCTGGAAGGGTACACTTTGCCATTATTCATGGGAACTTCAAAGCCTTCGTAATTAAATTGGAAGAATACCTAACAAAGAAACAGCCACAACGGAAAACTAAAGAGAGAGAGATAGAGAGTGGGAAAAAAGGAGAAGGAGAACAAATACTGACGCCAAAGCGAAGCCATGTCGAGCGATGTCTGGAAAGATCCTGAGGGATGTTGGGAAGTGGTGCAACCCCGGAGCACAGATGGATCTGGAGGTGGATCTGAGCGGTGAATCACATCGTCTCTCCCCTCCGCCCTCTCCTGGAATGCCACAGGCTAGCGTACGGCCCGCTATGAAGAGGCTGACCGCCGTCTACCTCCGTTTGTTCTACCAGACTGGTCTGTGGGGGCTGCACCCTACTAGATACCCCCTCTATGCCCCTAAATTACCTCCAATCCATCATCTATCCCAGATATGACCTAATCGATAGGTGGGCTCCTGCTGCTGCCAATGTCAGGGATTTTTTTTTCCGCCGTCAGAAGTTCTGTGAAGGTAGGAGTGAGGTCGGAAAAGTGCCGGGGAAAGTGCTGAGTCGCCTGCAGCCCACAGACTTTATTCATCTTATCAAATTACAGCCACCTCAATAACCATCTCGTGGGACTCAAGACTGAAGAACAAGATTTCTCAATATTTCCAGCCCTTGCTTGATTTCATTGTTTTTCTGATGAATGGTGAACACAGAATGTTTGAATGTTGAAAGGTGCCAAAAGAGGATGCTGATTCACTAAAGCAGTCATCTACAACCGCAAACAAATTTCATACGCTTACTAACGATAAACTCAGTCCTGGATTGAGAAGTTTTACATGCAGTTATCACAACACACTAATATTACTTTTGATAGTGTTACCATTTGTGATTAAATAATAACAATTGTCTTATTAACTACTTTTAGTTTCATTAAAACTCATGGGTAGAATGTATCACCACTAATTCGTTTGTATATTTTTTCCTGTATATGGAAAATTAATAAATAAAAAATTTAATGGATTGTTCACCCAAAAAAGAAAATTCTGCCATCATTTATTCACAATCAAGTTGTTCCCAACCTGTACAAATTTATTTCAGCTGTTGAACACAAACGCAGATATTTTGAAGAATGCTGGTAACCAAACAGTTGACGGTAGCCATTGACTTTCATAGTATGGAAAAAAAAGTACTATGCAAGTCAATAGCTACCGTCAACTGTTTGGTTACCAACATTTTTTAAGATATCTTCTTTTAAGTTCAGCAGAAGAAAGAAACAAGTGGAGGTTGAGTAAAAGATGAGATAATTTTACTTTTTTGGGTGAACCATTACTTTGCACAATAATAAAAACTACAGTTCTGGAAAAACTATACTGTAACTTACATTTATAGCGCCAACTTAAAGAACATGAATTCAAAATGACACATACAATAGCAACATGTCTGAAAAATTAAATTACACTATAAAAAAGCAAAGATTTTTCTATGTTGTAAATAAAACACAATTATGTTTTACAAGAAAATACCATTTCAGTTTTTCTACTTCAAAAAAAATCTAGTTTTTATTGCCATTTATTTGTAATCATTTGTGAAATTAACTAGCACTTTTTGAGTGAAAATTGTTTCTACACCATTATTTTTTTCAGTGCACCACTAGATTGAAACTCTCCATCTCTGTACATCTTTATTCAGATGCAAAATTTGTTGTATGTTTGTCATATATCTCATACTTTTTTAACCTTTTTAAGTTAAATATAAAAGATATTTTTACACCTGCCATCTAATAAAATATTAAAAAGATGTGTATTTTTCAAATGGCACTGGTGCATGAACCATGTTTTTCTCTTATTTTATAAATACACAGTAAAAAGCAAAACTTTTCAGCCATAAGGAGTTGCAGTATTTCAACCTGATTTGACCTTTGAACTCAGTCATTATTAAATAATATCTAGAACTTGAATAAAACCAGTTAATTTAGAATCTACCACATGAACCACATTTTTAGGATACTCAAGTTTTTTTTTCAGTATCACAGGAATCTACATAAGCATTTTAACATTTGTATAATTATGTTTGTTGTTCTGTCATTCCATAGTTTGCCAGGATACAAATGGCATCAGAAAGACCTTCACCTGGCTTCATATGCATCTCTGAAGGCACTCTGAGCTGGGTCTCTCGAGTTCAGTGTGAACAGCTCGAGCGATTAGAGTAATTACTTATGACAAAACACGCAGTGCTTCTAGCATTCAAAGCATCCCTCTGCCCGGCCTGTTTTCATTACACCGCATCTCACTCACACACACAATACTAGTGATCAACCTCAACAGCAATCATCTTAATTTCTAATTATCCCAATTAATGTATGCAAATGGGGTTAATTCAAACTTATTGAAACCGCTTCGAAAGCTGTGCAATCAGCGAGCAGCTCCATCAATTAACATCAATATTTGTCTTGCTTTTATTATTTAATTTTCCCATGGTAATGGCCACAATTAGCAGTAATTAAGAGCTTCCGTATGCGAGAGGAACCGAGCTGTTGATTAGAAGTGTATTGAAAGGTGCCAAAGCTGAATCCCTCCCTTCCAGCTCCTCTCCCCTCAGGGGGAAAAAAGTGGGCAAAGAGAGAAAAAAACAAAAAAAAAATTGAATCAAGATTTCCAACATGAAGCTGATCTACAGCTTTGTGAGGAAAAATATGCACATACTGACAGTAAAGATTTCTACAGTCTGTCGAGAGTGTCAAAAAAAAAAAAAAAAGAGGGTGATTAGTTTTGAACGTAAAGGCTATGTACCGCAATGCATGCTGGGTAAAATGTTCTGTGACATATATACAAAATGGAGTTTCAACTATCAATTTGCTGCAGCATGTCAGCGCGCATTTCATTAAATTTTCTGCTTTCTTTGTTTCTCTATGGTATGCAATGAAAGGCTCTGTTAATCAGAGGCATATGTTGGATTATTTATTGCAAGCATGATAATGTCATTATTGTGCATGCAGGGCCACAGGGACCGGCTCACTTTTTTGCTGTGCGTGTGTAGAACAGCGCGGATAATGCGCTCAGCAGAATTACACTAATACCAGCAAACATAAAAATCCGTCGAACAAAAATCGAAATAATTTCTGCTAGCTGGCCCTATAGGTTAATACTACTGTGCCTAACAGCAGGTAGAGACCTGAACAAAATGAAAATATATTGCAATTAGACTAGGACTGATTAATAGATGGCCCTATATTAAACTATGCTTGACTAAGCTATACATAATTCACCAGCCGTGTTACTGAGCTTTGCTTTAGTATTGGACTGAAAATGGCTGCAGGGTTTATGTAGCGCTAATTGTTCAGCAGGTGAGCGTCTGCGCTAACAACACTGTATTACCCTTCGGAATGCTGGAAATGAACTCATTCATTTACAGACCACAAGAGTACAGGCTAGCTAACTAAAACCTTGTTGTAAACTGGCAGCAATTAGGTCTAGCAATGTGAAAAACATCACGCCGCTGAGGTCAAAGGCTACTGAACTTTAAATGTCAACAACAAATGTCCGTCGCTAAGCTAATTCTGCGCTATTGGTGTCAGAATGTTGTCGTGTTTGACAGCTGACTGATGCGCGCGGCGAACGCTAAGGTAATTACTTACATCACTAGTACCGTCTAACTACCGTAACCTTCTGAATGTCAGGTTGAAGACCTCGTCGTACCGTCTACGCTCCTTGTGTTGGAGGACCTCCTGCAGACACTACATGTACAAAGCGAGGTGCGCTAATTAAAAACACGTTTTCACGCTAACCTTTAAAACGCTAACCCCTGCTTTAATGGCCTTTAGATAACGTGGTACCTGTGCTATCAGGGCTGCGCACCTATGTCGATCCTCACCTCACCTTTACATAGCTCTCTTTCAATTAGAGATAGCGAGAGCGAGAGCGAAAGAGGGGGGAGAGAGATGACTAGTGTCTCATTTTTATGTGAGCGGAGACTTGAGGGGAGCTGTCTATAGGCCCTTAATTTACGGCGGAGCAAAAGTGGCTAAGCAGATGGAGACAGATACAGTGGGACACGAACTTCTCATACACACACACAGACACGCGCATGCAGCTTCTGTCGTAAATTATGCTGAGCAGTGGAGAATTTATGGGGCACAAATATCTCAGTACCAGCCTATCATTTCCTAAGCACTGTCAGTGTAATTCTTTCCTTGCCTGTCTAAACACACAGATAAAGCCGGTCTTGACTACAGCAGAGACTGAGAAGAGACAGATAGACATGCTTTGGGATGGGGAGGTGGCGGTGAGGAAAAAAAATAACCATGTGGAGAGCTGGAGGAAGTGTCATATGTTCGCTAGTGTGTTAAAGAGGGCGTTTAAATTCAAATATCACATAGCTGTGACACATTACTGTCGACGTGTTTGTTTAAAGGAATATACCGGGTTCACTACAGGTAAGCTCGAACGACAGCACTTGTGGCATAAATGTTTGACTACCGCCAATTAATCCTTCTTTTCTTTAGACACATACAATGGAAATGAATGGAGCCAATCTGTAAACGTTAAAATACACAATACTTTTAATACAAGAGGCAAACAATATGTTAACATAATTTTTCAACCATATAAATGATGAAAACAAATTTATAGCTTATATAAGTTAACAGAAAAAAAAGTACACTACCTTTCCAATGCATTATTTTTATTCAGCAAGGATTACCAGAAGTGACAGATATTTATAATGTTACAAAATAATTCTATTTCAAAACAAATTCCTGTTTTTTGAATGTTCTATTCATTCATTAAATAGAAGTATCATTCAAAATAAAATGAATATAATATTAATACAATTAATAAAGCAGTGCAACTGTTTTTAACACTGATAACAATAAAAAATGTTTCTTAAGCACTAAATCAGCATATTAAAATGCGACACTGACAACTGAAGTAATGGTTACTGAAAATTCAGGTTTGCTATCAAAGAAATAAATTACATTTTATAAGTAATTAAAATAGAAAACAGTTATTTTAAATTGTAATATTTTTACAATTATTACAGTTTTTACTATATTTTTGAGCAGATAAATGCAGCCTTGGTGAGAATAATGGACTTTCTGATCTGAAATCTTACCGACCCCAAACTTTTGAAGAGTAGTATATAAGTGCTTTTATAAGCTTTACGTTTATGCTTTTAAATCCTTCAAAAATGCCCCAATTTAATTCCATTGTAAATACCTCACAATAACCTTGATTATCAACATTATCCTACAAACTGAACCCAGTATAACCCAGAATGTGCATAAATGTGCATAAAAAAACTTTAGAAAGCAGAAAAACAAGCAAACAAACAAACAAAAAAGTGAAAAAGCCACTTTTAAGTATTCTTCTCATATGTACCAAAGACTCCACTGATGCCAAAGGGTCTGTACACCCAATAAAAAGAGTCTCGCTCAACAAACTAGGTATGGCTGAGAGAAAAGAGAATGTTTTGAACCAGTACAGCAAAGAAATAGCAAAGGAGATGAAGGGGCGGCATTATAAATTCAGCTCCAACTTTACAATGTGAGAGATATACTCCGGGTGAACCAGCGCAGAGATTTCGGGGCTTATAGAGGCTTAATGGGAAAGGTGGTCAAGGCAGGCGTATGGCTTGTGCCCTTTTGCTACCCTCCAAGTCCTGGCCATGAGCAGCGTGCAAAGTACACACACTTCGATAAAACGGCATCCAATTTACCCAGCTATTCTCCCCTCGCTCGCAAAGGAGCTGAAGTACTTTGCGTGTCTGCTAAGGAAATGAAACTACCTCACACAGCTAATTAACTCGTCTTGGAGGAGCAACAGAGAGGAGACTCCAGTTGGATCGCCTCAAAAAGTCGTTCAGTCGAGTTGATCTGGGGGAGGATGATCAGAACAGGCTGTCTGAGTGAGGATAGTGATGTCTGAGCTGTGTAAGTAATTAAAAGAAACAGAAATAAAACATGAAAAGGAGAACGAATGAGTGTAAATACGCCACTAAAAATATAGTATTTCTAAATGTATTATAGCCACGCTCAAATATCATGTAGCATAAATTAGACACAAGTTAACATGTTGCACAAATGCAAATTTCTGTGTAATTAATATTGTTTAATAATATTCTACAATTTTTATGAAACATTTATATTTTTAAGCATTTTTACAGGCAACCTGCTAAATATGACATAAAAAATGCTGTATTTAAAGCTGTATGCTTTTTTTAATTTTATCTACACATTTTACAAAGACGAGTTTAGTGGGCCACCCTGGTCACAGGAAATGTTCCAAGTTGTCCTTTCTCTGACTGTACAGTTCGCATATATAAAAGACATCAGCAAGTGGAAAATGCTTTTAAAGACATACTTTTATCTTTTATAAGAATTTGCACCGACATGACAGTCACATGCGAAACTAAACCACTTTGTAAGTTGTTCTTCATGAGAACATCTGCTAAATGGCGTACATATAAATTATTTGTCATACATGCCTCTGCTGCAAGGCCCATGCAGAGAATTTAGCCCTGAATAGACGAATAACACCTACAGTATGTGGGCACAAATTGATCTGTGCAGCATATCTGCACTGATACACAGATAACTAACTACACTCCAGCCTGACGTCTACCAAGCATCACAGGGTCTTCAGAGATTTATTAAGATCCACCCAATGGATCTAGAAGACCCTGGAGGACCCAACCTTCCCATCATTCTCACCTCTTGAGGATAACCGTGGTGCAGAGCCAGTGGCGGCCCAGCGTGCATTGCAGCAAAGCACAGAAACATCAATACCGATGCACACTCTCAACACTGGGGCTTGTGGGAAACATCACACCATCTGCAGAGATCTAATGCAGACACACTCACACACATGCCACAGCTCTGATGTTTCTCTCTTAATTCCACTCAAAGCAGACACAGCGACATGATGTTTTTGATTAGGTGTAGTTTTAAAACTTCTACATATTAGACGAGTAATCAGTCCTGAGGTTTCAGTTTCTAAATTTCTAAAACAGCAATCATTAGTTGTTATGATCTAAATATCCATATAGTATTGATTAGAATCTACAAACTGAAAGTGAGGCGGGGAAAAATCAAATTATCAAAGTATTTAAAAAATAAAGCGCTGAGTTTGTTATTTTATTTTATTACTACTACTACTACTAATAATTGTATTTAATTAACTTAAATACTACTACAAATAACAAGTTTAATAACCTGAGAAACATACATTTCAAGTGACTTTAGAGCTAAACCTATAACAGGGCATTTCATGACTAAATATAAAGATGTTAAACATTTATTAAATAGAGATGTATAAAGCGTTAAGTCAAATCGTTAATCATCAGCTCAGAAAAAAAGAAGCTTAGGGTAAAATGACTAATTTCTCTTGTGCGCCCAATTACGGAGGAAGATAAATATGAGGATGGCTAAATAGATGCCGATGCGGTGGCCTAATAAATAACAATACAATGCATCATTAACACTAGGACACAGTGAAGGAGAGGACTTTGGTGAATTAGCTGCATGAACTAAATAATGCAATGCGAAATTTCAAAGAAACTTTTTTGTTGATTGTGCTGATGCGATTTAAAAAGCCCAAGAAAATAATTACGCCTTTGATTAAATCACCAGCGCAGACCGCAAATACTTTATAGAATTACTACAAAATTCACTTGATTGCTGAAGTCATTGTGTTTTTGGAATCCGTAGGTTTTATTTCAGAAACTCGATGCCTGGAATTGATTAGCCTCATAACGTGAATAATGTGATGATCCAAACAATGACATGAAAAATCTGTCCTTCTTTCCTAACTGTTCCAGAATCCATAACTAATGCACACTTCATTTTTATGCATACAAAATATATTCCTTCAATTTAAGATGCGCAAGATTGAAGGGATGACAAGAGAGAGAGACAAATGTTGGCACATCGCTGGTATTATAATCAATAATTTAGTGGAGCTGATAGAAACGATATTTTAATGAGATTCACAGCACTTCACATAACAGAGAAAACCTATGGAGAGCGTTTTCATTTAGTATTAATATGAAAATGCTATGTTCACTTTACATCAATGCAGAGCAATGCTTGTCTGGGGAAAACACTCCCCTTGTTGTGTCTGTGTGTGTATATATATATATATATATATATATATATATATATATAGAAGTTCAAATATGTGTGTGTTGCACCACTGCGCTACGATGCTGTCAGATCACATACCTATTTCCCATAATAACCTGCTTTTAATCTCAGGAGTATTTAAACCTCGCTTTGATTAGTAGTCAATGCTGATGAGATGCCCATTTCACCGGTCAAGACTTTTTTTTCTTAAAACACGCATGCACAAATTAAGTCGTATTTCTAGCGGGACTCTAATGAGTAAAACTAATTTTGTACGAGGTGATATAAAAGGATCCCTTGAATTGAAAACAAAACACATTTCTTTTCAAGCACAACGACCAGCTCATTAAGTTGATCTTATCAGATGTGTTTAAGAGTAGAAACAGGCTAACTACAATACCGTTAGCAAAACAATTACCTATTGATACACAGTATTGATACAACCGGCTGTACAGATTCATCCTCATTGCGGCTGTCCTTAATTTCCACTTACTGTTTCTAGACAAACTAGAAAGAAAACGAGACTGTTTGAAACTAACATCTGCTTTAGTGCAATGGACATCAGCTGATCCGTATTTCCAGGGGTTTCGCTTTCATTTCCAACCCGTTATGTCATCGGCTATTGACAAGCGAGTGTATACTGAGTTACGCTCATAGCGAGAGTCTGAGTGAGTCTGGTGTGCGCGCACACACACGGTGAACGTGTGTTTCAAATATCTGATCATCGTTAGCAGGGGTTGGTGTCACTCAGCAGGAAGTCTTCAGGGGGGAATGAGCTCCGACTATCTCTCCTGTGCAGCACAGAAACAGAAACGGCTTCAACCACTCCCTACATTTCTTTGACTCGCACTAGCCCACCCGTCCAATTATATCTCATTGTGGCTGAGCATTCATATCCCTCTCAATCCTCTCTCATTCATGGATTTCATTTTCCCACACCTTCCTCTTCCTCTCTTTAATGTTTCCATCCTTGTTATTCCATCCACCTTTTCTCTGGCTGTTTTCAAAGCTGGCTTTATTCCTCTCTATAGCTCTAGACATGCAAGAGACCACCTGCAGCAGAGCAGGTGAAGCTTTTGTGCTGACAATTCAACATGTGAAATACACACAACGCCCCCCCCCATACGTGTGTATTTTGGAGTTATACTTGCAAAATGACTTCGACCACTGCTAGAAATGACTAAAAACTCACTGGAGAATAAGCTTCTAATATTCAGCTCCATGGCTCAGGAGAAAATCATACAATAGCGAGAATTGTTTAACTATCCTGAGCATGGGTAAAGATTTTCGGTCCTCTAGGGAAGGAGAGATGCTTGCACAAGCAGATTTACTGCTCCGTATTGACTCAAGACTTGAGAACCAGCCTCTGCCGCAATAAAAGGAGAGGGAGGGAATCTTATCCAGCCAAATTTAAATTAAATGTAGATAGAGGTCACATTTGCTAAAAAAAAAAAAGAAAGAGAGAAAAATGTAATGGAGAATATTTTTTTCTTTCATATCTGTGAGGATCTTTTTTTTAACGCTCACTTGACATCACGGTCTGACAATCCTTTTTTATTTTCAATACCAGACTGTATCAAATGACAGTGGTTTGATGTTTAAATGAGGTTACTGAACAAGCTACTGAACTAGAAACATGTTCTGCCTCTGCAATTGTTTTGTTCTGCAACTCCACGCAGTGTGAGAAAACACACTGTTTGCTAAAAAATAACCTGCATGATGCTACGGCTCAAACTTTTGCTATTAAATGGAAAAAAAAAGCTGTGTGGATCCCTAGTTAATTCCTAATCCAATGAAAACAGAAAGTAATGCAGCTAAACAGCATTTACCAGCGCTACTGAATGCAGTCAGCAGCCAAAATACACACACACACACACACACACACACACACACACACACACACACACACACACACACACACATGCATGACACACAAATTAACTTCACAGACATGCTGTACAATGTGTGAAAATCAAGAACAAACAGTTTGAGTTATCACAGCAACGGAGAACATTTTAAATATATAATTTTATTATTTTTTTAACAATTACACTGATCACTTCAAAAAAAGAAGAATTGTTCTCACATGCTTGTAGACATTAAAATGTCTTTAAGTGAAATGCATGAGAGACGTATAATTTAAAAAGGAAGTGTGTCTAATTGCATACACATATTGAATTACAATTTTGGTAAAAATACATTACACTTTTGTATAACTGTAAAATTAGTAAGTTTATTTTTTGTAAAACACACTTTCCTTTCACTATATTGTTTTTGAAGCTGTTTCCCTTAACTATATTTATTTTTTTGGGGCATAGACTGCAGTCTAAGATGAGACACAGGTGAGGAATCTGACACGAAGGAACGAAGACAAAAAAAGCGAAGAAACAAATCTTATTACAATTCACAATCTACAAGATGTGACGTGCCGTGTGTGGCTACCACTTCAGCAGGTGAATAAAAGCAAAGAAAGGCAAAAGGAATAACGAATGGGATCCTGTAGAATCCCTGAGGGTGTGATAACTCTTTCTGAATCTGTCTGTATTATTTGGAAGTGAGTCATACTAAATTTGATAGATGGGAACAAGTCTGCGTTTCATTTATTTTTTTTTTAACTCTCGCAGCAACCGACTTCAGGAAAAAAACCCCGAAATCGCTGTAACAAAATAACAATATATAAACCGAAACAAACCCCTGCTAGTGCCTCAAATGCAATGAGCCCAATATGACAGATATTTGAGAGATGTTTCTCACAGCTAATCAATTACGGGTGTACACAAAAACAAGCCCTGACATCTTGTCGATGACATCTGTTCAAAATCAGATGAGGAATTATGAGGACGCTCAAACGCGCAAGCATTTACAGGATGAATTCTTAAATACGCCTTATTTGTATGCAAAGACACACATGTACACACACAGCGAACGGCGCTGGGACAGCAGAGGCCCGGACAGCTGGTGTTGTGTGTGTGTTTGCCGGGACAGCGACTGTTAAGGTGATGAGTGAGGAGCGATTTGGTAGCAGCATGAGGCAGGTTATCTCTCAACAGCCTTATCATTCTTTATATCTGAGCAATAACACATCGTCTAGAGGAAAGCAGCAGTCTGCCATCGCACACGCCGCCCGTAGTAATGCACACACGCGGCCAAAAACAATCACCGCAGCCTCTCACGTGCCACACAATTTCCAAGCACCTTCAGAAAAGTCAGCCAACCCCCATTTACTAGAACGGACTAATTCAGTGACATCTGTCTACATTCGGCCAGTGAGTAGCTCACAAAAAGCAGAGACAGATTCACACAACTTCTGAAACAGAAAGCACTGAATGCAATTAAACAAGCACTTTAATACAACTGATGCTAAATTACAGTCCAGGTTTTTTTTTTAAAAAACCTTTCGATGAAATGTAGTGAATTCTTGAATAAAAAACAGTTTGAACGGAGGAAGTGATGTGTGATTGACTCTGGATACAAATGGGGTGTTATATATAAAAAAGAACACAGACACACACACATATATATATATATATATATATATATATATATAAAATAAAAATAAAATAATAAAAATAGACTTGTTTTATTAAAAAAAGAAAAAAACCCACTGCTAATTATAGAACTAACAAAAAAGACACACTGGATACAATAAAGAAAAAGAAAATAAAATAGATACAAGCAAAAAAAGTTAGTGTAGTATATGGAATAACTATAGTATAAAAGCAAAACTGACACTGCAAAAACTCACAGCATGAATGAAAAGACGGGAACAGAGAAGGATGACCCCTGCCGAGGGCTTTGAGGGAGGAGGGATATGAGGAGGAGGGGGTGAACACAATGCTAGCACGTGTCACCCGTAAGTATCAGAAGAAGAAGAAGAGGAAGGAAGAGCGAGCGCAAGACGGAGGGATTGGGATTGCCTTACCTCGGGTAGGTAGAGGAACGCAGGGGGACACTGGAGAGAGTGAGTTAGCATCCCTGAGCCGGAGAGCAGAAGACAGCCTGTGTTGGCCATTGAGCACAGCATGTGGTAACGGGACGTTTTGCGCATTAAGCTGGGAGATCCTCTCTCTCTATCTCTCCCTCTCTCTCTCTCTGAAACCCTCACTCTGCCTCTACTCCTTCTTCTTTGTTTTGTGCAGAAGTCTTTTTGATTCTATCTGCTTCTCTTTTTTGCTGTTCTTTTTCTGGGCTGTTTCTTTTTCTCAGCTGTTCTGGAGGTGGGCTGAACGCGGGCGTGCGAGTCGTCTGAATGGTCCTGGGCCCTCTGTCATCAAGGCTCGGCTGTGCACTTTCACTTACACTCTTACACACGCACACACACATACGGAAGCCAATGTGAGCCCTCGGAGAGAGAAAAGGGGAGGTTCTGCTAGAGCGAGGGAGAGCAGGAGGAGGAGGAGGAAGGGAGAGATGCAGAGAGGGAGGAGGCAGGAGTTCCCGGGGGTATTCAAAGATCAAACAGACCCACTGTAGAAAATGAAGGGAATGTATAATGACATCACAACCGCTGATCTCGGCCATTAATTGCACATCTCCGCAGCCGCGTGAGCGCCGCTTTCTGCTCGTGTAACGGAGGAGACGACTCGCAACACATTTGATTTGCTCTTGTTTATCTTTACATTAATCATCAGACTTTCTGTAAGGAACAACGGAAATGATACCTGAATATTCGACTTGCATTTAGTAACTATTCTAAATAAACAATTACTCAATAATTCAAGGTTATGGCCACCAAAGCCAGAGTCTTGTTCCAAGGCTGGGGAGAGTGAGACAGCCCTAGGCTGGACTGGGATATGTGTTGGGTTCATTTAGGGTCTTTGGGGGGTTGATCTATTTCCCTTTGGATGCAGACACACCAGATGTGCCCCCATTATGGGGGAGCACACCCCCACCGATGCACCACTACAGCCGCCAAACACAACCATGCAACCCATCCACAACATCCTTTGGTGGACCTTTATTGCTTTTAATGTGGTCTTTTCTTTTAGTTCAGAGGAAAATATATAGTGTTTGGAATGATGTACAACAGAGGAAAAAAAAACATTTAGCTTTTTTTGGCAAAGAGAGGAACAGACATGCACAGCTTCACTTTTGATTATTGTTTTGATTTTAGGATAAAAAACTCTGACCTTGCATTGAATCCTGATTTATTGATCTCTTAAGTAAGAGTTATAATGTGCGATTTGTACAGTAAGTCTGCTTTATGGTTTTCTTAGTAATTAAATTGTAAATTATGGTCTAAGTGCTGTAAATTACGGTTGGAAGCGAAACTTTTTAGAGCTCAAATAACTGACTATGATTTAACAGAATCAATTTACTAAATTAATGTTATTTAATATTACTAAAAATACAAACTAAAATGATAAAATTATAACAAATAATTAAAAAATAATAATTTCCAGAACTAAACATCAAAGTTTTAATTTAATTATTTTTACAATCCATCATACCAACTTCATCCATTTTCACAAAAGAAATAATTACAATCACACAAAGCAAATGTTTATAAAAAGGCAGCGGCTATTTGCATTAAGTGTAAACAGCGATAGATGCTATTTACACTAAGTGCAAATAGCATATTTTTTTAGCGATAGATACTATTTACACTAAGTGCAAATAGCAATGGATTCTACTTACACCAAGTGAAAATAGCAGTATTTTTTAACGATATGCTATTTACACTATTTGCAAATAGCTATAGATTCTATTTACACTATGTTAAAATAGCAAGATTTTCTGCTATTTATACTACTTATTGCAAATAGTGGCAATTATCTGGACCTCAGTATTGTAGTACATTACAAAATGGTATGCAATAATAACGTATTGAGTGTAAATTATAGTTTTAATTCAAATCATTAAACGGATGCCACCTTATTGGGACAATAAAGCCCTCCCTACACCTACCCTAACCCTACCCGATACTTTATTTTCAACTTTTTGATTATTTCCTTCATTTTTATTGAAAATAAATGCCTTTCTGATGCGATATGAGATTTGAAAAGGGAGAAAAAAGTTCGGCAAAAGGCGGGCTCGAACTCGGTTTGATCGCATCAAAAAGTATGTGCCTTACTATCTACGCCACTGAAACTGATGTTGAACAAGCGTCTTTTTTTAGTGTTGACTAACCCAATCACACGTTAGTGGGCGGAGTTAGTGTAAATAGCCTTTGCCAACAAGGCGGGCTATTTGCACTTAGTGTAAATAGACACTCCGTTATAAAATTTATGCCCACCTATCAGTTCACACAATTTGCTAAAATCTTTTTTTTCAATCTAATAAGAGTTATTTGAGAGATTAACTGGATTTTTTAAAATTATTTGAGAGTTGTTTGCGGACAAAACATCGTAGTTTGTAAACGACAGTTCAGTCTGTACAAATGATATAAAATGTTTAGAACTAAATATCAAATTTTTTATTACTTTAATAATTTACTAAATTACAAGCCCACATACCGACTTCAACCCTTTCCACAAAAGGTAACCATTACAACTACACAAGGCACATTTTTATTAAATGTATGTCCACCTAACAGTTCACATAATTCCAAGAGCAATCTTTTTTTTAATTAAAAAGTATGAAGCACCTGAGATATTATTATTATTATTATTATTATATTAGAGCATTACTTTCCGACAAATCATTGTAGTCAGCAAATAACGGTTCAACCTGTACAAATGATATCATTTTAGTAACTGAGTATAGTGATGATTAAAAATGCCTGTCTGAACTTATAAAAATGTGCCTGAAGTATATCTATATCCTAGTGTGTAAGCAAAACTGAACAGATATACCGGGGTTCAAAGTGAAAACGTATCTTTATTTAATACTGATGAAAAGTCTTAGATATTAGGCGCCTCACTAATGACTCTCACTAAAACATAAATCTCGCCAGGTAAGCATGTAGCGAACGCAGTCATCTTTACCAAATTTGCAGCGTACTCTTATGTAAACAAAACTCTAAAGTCATTTTTATAGTTTAAATTAGATGTGATCACACAGTTTCGCCGACATTTTGCCAATTTAAGGCGCAGAAACAAATCTTTCATTCTGCTCTTTAGTCTTAGCGTGCTGTCACTACCCTGTTAACAGTGCTAATAGAACCTGATGAGACATTAGCAGTAATGAGTTGAGTGAGCTAAAGAAATAAAGATGAGTTCACTTGACAGTCATTTTCACTAAAGCTAAGTCTGACCATAATAACAGTGGACAACCACAAACACTCATTAGTATTAAAGGTCTCCATGTCCATTTGTAGTCCACACTTATAATGGCCAGGATTACAGGAGTCTAATACAATGACAGCAACTGTCAGTAATAGCTAAAACTCAAATAAAACCTTCTTGACAGAAGCTAAACTGTTGCTCACCTTGTGACATTATGATTCTTTACATGCTGCATGTCTGAAATATACATTACAATATTTGCCAACAAAGAACACACTGCTGAATTGATCTCCACACATGATGGATAAACATACTCAAGAAAACTGAAGGAAAACCTGAATATGTTATAGCATGGATTTTTCACACTGCCGTTTCTACAAGCTCCATTTGCAGCCGTATAGACACTCAATCAGCGGGGACAACTGTAAGATCCCTGTTGGCACAGAAACATCAGTGTGGATGAGCGTAATGACATAAGATTTCAGACTGTATCAATCAAACCACACACCGCTACTTCAAATCCATTCAGGTTCTGTGACTACTCTAAAACACACCCCTCCACCAGTTACAACAAATCACTTGCAATCACAGAAAGTAGATTGTGGATGTAAGCCAGGATGGGTTATGTGTTCCGATTTGCTTTCCTCTTATTTATGAATCCATACATCCCACAGGAAATAAAAACGCTGGAATGTCAACTCTTTAAAGGGATATTTCACCCCAAAATGAATTCTGTCATCATCTACTCACCATCAAACCTGTATATTCCACACAACATTGGACCCCATTGACTTTCATTGTATGGACAAAAAAGGGAACAAATTTCAAAATATCTTCTTTTGTGCTCATTTTCACTTTTGGGTGAACTAACCCTTTCATTTTTGCACAGCATCAATGTCTCAGTGTGCCACAATTCAAAAGTCTGCAACAAAAGCCTCAGATTTCAATATAAATCATTTCCCTTCAGTGAAATCTATGAAACATTTTCAAATATTTCTCATCAGATTCATCCAAGTTCAAATGATCTGAGATGTGCTATCATATGTACTCTCATAGCTCGTTTTTTACTGTCTGACAACAAGTGTCTCATTTGCTTCTGATTTTATTTCTTTTCATAAAAAAACATCCGAAACAAAGCTGATATTCAAATCAAACATAACCGAGATTTCCTACAAGCCTCCTGAGCTATAAAAAAGCAACGCCTGAGCAATAAAACCTCCCCCCAAGATGCGTTTTGGCGGATTTCCTCAGATAAAATCTTCATAATCAATTATTTAGCATACGTATATGTCGATCAATGGCGTATGTTAGCTGTACCCTTGCAATTTTCATGTTCTCCCGTGCAAATGAGGACAGTGGTGTTTTATCATGTCTGTCATGTCATTTATCATCTCTGTAAAGATGCCTCTTCGAAGTTCACCGGGAAGACTGAGATTTTTCCGACTTTTATTTTTTTCCAACTCATCCTTATGAGAACTTAAATGCCCTGTGACATTGAGAACTTCAAAGCGGCACTGCTGTAACTTCAAAGATGGTTTGAACTCTTTTTTCAGCCTCCCCGTGACAGAGAACGTCTTGTTTATTGACACAATGCAAAAAGCCCAGCACGAAAGATGGGATTGGAGGAGGGGTGTGGGGCGGCATTGGGGCAAGAAGGTGGTACTACAGCGCCGAGGGATGGGGGGAATGAGAGTGGGAGGTGGAAGAGCATGTATGATGCATTCAAAACACAAACGGTCATGAAAAGCTATCGAGTCCCAGTGAGCTCCGGATGCACGTAAAACAAGCGCATGCAAAAAAGCCAGTGGTTGTCTATTGGAAAGTGACTTTCACATGCGTCGTCCCTGGCTGGTAGAGGCGCCGTTTGAAATGGGGAATCAAAGGGGTTGAATCCTGACAGGGGGCTGCCACATTAGGCATTCTTCTACCCTCGTCCCCTAAGGTGCTTATCCTCTGCAAAGTGGAACAATAGCAAAGAAGAAAGTCAAATGTGTCTCCTCGGTCTTAAGGTGATTGCACGGCTTACATTTCTGACAACATCTGACCAAACTAGGAATGAAACGCTGCTGTCTGGTTTTAACACAGATTATAGTGTGTCCACTTTCAAATGTGTAATCACTCATCAATAACACCCTCTGACACAACCAACGTCCCCTATATCATCCCTGGAAGCTGTAAATAAAAAAGGAAAAAAAAAAAAAAAAGTTCATATACACTGTAAAAATCTGTAAAAATAGGGCACAATGCATTGTATTAATTTGAAGGATTTTTTTTCTTTTTTTAACAGGTAAAATTAATGGATAATGTCCTGGCAGAAAAGTACCATTTTCCTTTTCTTTTAAAGTTATTTTGTACACAGTGTATGTATATACACACACGTACAGAAAGATAGATATAGATGTTTTATGTTTTATTTTTGAGGGAAATGTCCGTAACGTAACAGAAAAGGTACCGGCAATTTTCTACCAAGAAAAACAAAATCTGTCCTTAAAAACATTTTAAAAATGCATTGGTTTAAAATGATTCTAAAAGACAGGAATCACTCAATGACATGATGTAAAAGAACAGCTGAATCAGTTGTTTTAACAAGTTCACTGAAACTATTTAAAAGCAGTAATTCACAGAAATGAGTCAGACATCCCATTACTAGTAGGAAATACAGAATCCTGTTCATTCATGTTTGTGTAGCCAGTAGAATTAGAGCTTGGTTTAAACCCAGCAAAACACCATGAATCTGCTTCACAGTTTCACCATTTTTCCCTCTCTTACTTCATTGAGTTTCAATAGCAGCCAGTTCACATGGAGGTCATGAGCATTGCATAAGGCAATGGCTGTCCGACCACATTACCTGCAAGAGTCCAAACAAAGCTGAATATCTTGCAGGGTGACGCACTAATCTGCCGTTTCACTGCAACATGAGAAAGCACCGTGTTTTGCACTGGGGGAAGTTTCATCATATAGAACAAACCATTATATAGCTGTAGCTTATGACTACCTGAGGCTCGCTAGTCAAGAATGCTGGGTACTTATTGTCTCACATCTTGCTGAACAGCAGTGGGGGTCCACAATGAATAAACCTCTGGCATGATGATTGAGAGCATGTGCTTATTTTTTCATTTCACTGCACGAAATTGAATTTGACTTCACACTGCGCCATATTGCATTAGCTCAAAGGGTAACTTGTGATTACCCAGAGTACAATGGGTTTATTAGGGCATAATTGAAAATATAATTGTAAGTAAATTAGCTCACTATTGTGCGAGTGTATTTTGAAGCGATTAGAGCTGAGAGGGGCTGTGCGATGAGTCGAAATGAAGGAGCTAATTATTGATTTGGGAATCCAGGATGGCATTTGCCACTTCCGACGTGAACCTGGGAAGCAGGAAAAATGAAAAAAGGAGAAACTATTGTTTTGTTTATTTTTGGTTTGTTAATTGGTTTTGTTTCTCTCTGTGAAGTAGCTAGAAGCATCATTAAATTAGACAGAATATTTACAGTGACACTTTACAATAATGTCCTGTAAGGTAATACAACAGCTATTATGAGATAACACTAAACAAATCTTTAACAGCATTTATTAACCTTGGATAATGATTGGGGCTGGTAAAATTTATTTGTCTTTTATGATGTCTCTTAATAAGATTTTATTGTTTCTTATGCTCACCAAGGCTGCATTTATTTGAAAAATATTGTAAAATATTATTTTTACAATTGAAATTAATTATGTTCTATTTTAATATATTTAAAATGTCAATCATTATTGACCCCATACTTTTGAATTATACTAGTGTATAGAAATAGATTTTTATATCATTGTATAAATTAACTTGAACATATGAATAAACAATGAACAGCTTATATAGAAATGAATATTAATCTATATTTAATTTTTTTTTAAATGATACCTCATGCAATAACAAATAAACACACATTACAAAAAATATTTACTAATCAGACACACACAGTTAACACAGTAATGTTAACCTGCATTACTCTGCAAATGACAGGTTTTCACATTCAGCCAACCACAGAAATCAATTTTATTGTAATGCCACCTATACTGTATTATAGGAAAGGTTGAGGCTGAGAGAGTGTGTCTACATTTTTAATACCATAGAATGACCATAGAATGAGCGAGAGCATGTAACGTGTCCCTCAGGCATTAATCTCAATGTAAAGGTGTGAAGTTTCCAGGTTTAAGACTCCAGCACTACCAGAATAGGATTAGGGGACAATAGAGCACCTGAGGGACAGGGCAGTATGGGACAGCCAACCCAGGGTGAATTACTTTAATATCTCTACATAATATCATTTCCCTCTGTCACCCCCTCACCTGAAATATTGGTGTGGCTTGCTGTTGGCGATGGGGCTGCAAAATCCAAGAGTAGCACCCATAAACAGAGTCCATGGCACACGGCACTATTTCTCATCTCTCTCTCTTTCTCTCTCTTCCACACTGCCTTACAGGCCCAGGGGCTTCCCGACCCTTTTAATGTTGAGCAAATCTGTTCAAAGTTCATCCATCATTCGGGCAGCGCACTGAGACAGCGCTCCATCGGCCTCCTCTGCTGCTCCATCATACTCTCCATCACATAGTCTTTTCTTTTCTCCTCGCCCTCCAAAAAAAAAAAAACTTCAGAGACTCTGCATGCCTTTGAGGTGAGGAGAGAGAACGGCGAACAGCACAGCCTATGTGTGCGTACAATATCTTAACACCAAGAGTCTAAAGCGACTACGCCACCTCGGGATTCGTTCTGAAGACGTACAGTAGAGTCTTCTGACGTCATGTGGAAATGCAATTCACTAAAGCAATCCGGCTTGTTCTGGTTTACTTCTCTCTGACGCCGAGGTACAATATATGCTTGATGAAATTTAAGCTCACCTCCACCGGCATTTGCATTTCTGTGGAACAAATGTGTGTGATTTATTGAGGCTGTGGCGCACCGAGGGAAACTCGCTCGGCAGAAACGGCGTTTTACCATATATGCAACCTGCTCCGGAGTGGATGTTTCAATTGCAAGATCGCAGAGGGAAAACCCCCCGCTTTGGTTAAATTGTCAACACATCTCAAGATGATTGCTAAGTGCACCCAAGAGCATTATAGTGTTTGCGTCAGTGCCTTACAGTTTTTACATTATACAAAACAATTCTTAAATTATATTCACGTAGTATCTGATTTTTACAATGGTTTTTTCCCCCATGTTCGAAGCATAACATTCATCTTCTGCTCTGATAGACTATATAAAATGCATATATAGCATATTAAATGTCTACTTATTAAAAAAATAATTTTGTGAAAATTAAATATCAAAATATGGGTGAAATAACAAATAAATTGTCATTCAATGCAACAAATATATCTAAGTAAATAAAGGAAAAACATACTTATTCTGACCTGTAATTATTCAAATATATAAAAGAATAAGTGATCATAACAAATTTTATGACATTTTGAATGATGAAAAACTCCTTTTCATCTCTGACCCATATATTAAACAAACACTTTGAATTTTACTATAGTTATCTAATTGGTGTACATACTTGCCATTTCCATTTATTTATTTTAATTCAGTCTATATCTACTTTTTGATAGGAAAAGGGTTAAAGCTTTAATAAAATATGCCTTCTGGCTTTTGACTAAGTCAGAAGAACATGTACAGAGAGATTAAGATAGAGGTTAATTTGGAAATCACTGTTATTATTTTTTCATGTAGACTCTTTGAGTCTCTGAGACCCCAGTCAATCTCAACAGACCATGAATGTTGAAGCTGATCTCTGAGGTTATAAAAATTATGAAATCATGGAAACTGAGTGAAAAAGAAAGGGAACTGAACAGACAGAGGGTATCAGGTGGAAATGGAGAGAGAGAGAGAGAGAAAGATGGAGACGGAGTGAGAGCAGAAGAGCGAGAGCGAGCACCCAGATGGAAACAACGCACCTTGGCCTGCCTGACACAGCCCTATTACCATAAACTTCATTTTTCTCCCTGAACACTCAGTAAATAAGAGCGGGAATAAGTGAACAAGCCCATCCAGCGTTTCGAGGAGAAAATGAGAAGAGAGGAGGAGGAGAGGAGGAACGGGGGAGCTGCTGAAGGACTCCGACACAGAGGAGATGCCTCGTACAATCGAGCAGCTCTATAATATCAATCAAGCATGACGCGTAAATTTTCTTTCTCGTGCTCGTGTTGATTTATCCTTAGCCTCTCAGGTAATTCAGCTTCCCTCCAGAGACCACGCACACTCGTTCTGTTCATATACTTCTTTTAGCACCCCCTTTCTCAATTTACATATGAAAAAAACACTTAAAGTAAGTTTCAATCGCTTCTCACTTCATAGTGGTTTAAAAATGCTAAGTTATCTGAGGAAACAAGAGGAAAACAAAAGTTAATAAAACAGGTGTGTTGTATTTAGATGTATTAAGTGACGTGATGTTGCATGTGAAGGAAAATACATTATTTTCATTGGTTCTCCAAACAGACAACTAAAAAACAATTTTATGACCAGAAAGTTATCACAGGCTAACGGCTGCATCAGCAACAGGCAAGTGGTAAATGTCAATTCTATTATAATGGTTAGTTCTCACTTTCAAATATCAGAATCAGGTAGGACTACTGAGTGAAGATTGCGTTAACCAAAAAAACCCCCAAAAACTACAAGAAAAAACAGCTGATTCAACCATTAAAATTACGTGGTTCCAAGTCTGTATGAATATAAAATTTAAAAAAGTTAAATAAACTGAATATTGCATTGTAGACATTAAAGGAGCTTTCAAGATCAAGATTAAAAAAAGATGCAAAAGCACCATAAAAGCATCATAACAGCAGTCCATACAACTCTTGCACTATATTAGTCTTATGAAGCTATATGATAGATCTACGTGTAAAAAAAAAAAGTTTGAGTTGAACTTGAAATATGGTTTAGTCTGATTCACAAATGAATGATTTTGAGAAAGGTTTTGTGAACTTGATCAACTGATTCACTGAAAAGAAGCAAATTTTTAATGAATGCTTAATGGGGAGTTAGAGACTCGTGACTTAAATTTAGGTCTTTGCCTCACAAATTACTACATGACGTATAATATAGTCAAGTATTCCTTTAAATATATTATTAATGAATAAGTAAACAGATTAAATATTATTTAATGTTCAATTGTATAATATTCATGACTGAAATATCTAAAATCTAAAATCTATTGTATTGCCCTAAAGAGCGAACAAAATTAAATCACATAACCATCTAACAAGCGATGATCGAAATATTTGTATTGCAGATGAGACAAATTTCAGTTAAAAACACACATGGGTGACGCATGTGTCTTATCAGAGTATTACAGTCCATGTACAGACTCGCTTGTGTAGAAGTTAAATTACACCAGAACCTCTGCACTACAAACGCAGCACCCCGCAGAGAGTCACGGTAAACCCTCAGAAGCGACGGCGGAGGCATTTGAGCGCCGCTGCAGTTGAACAGGTGCGGAGGACGAGGCCTCTCTCACAGGAGTGTTAATACCCATTGGCACAGGCTGTGCAGAAGCGGGCGGCACAGCATGGCACTGCACTCAGCCGCAGCGACGGGGAACAGCTGGTAATGTGGGGCGGGCACACAGGGGGTGGATGTGGGGGTGTTAGGGAGGTTGCAAAAGCCGCATTCTGGCCTCCTGTTACATCCGAGCGGGTTCTGAAGTCATCCGGACCAGTGCAGCTGTGTCACCAGCCAACGGCACATTCGGGCTGACAACAAACGCCCCTCCCTCAATTATTCTCTCTCATGCAATCCAAAACCTCTCTGCTCATTCCACCACTTAGTTGCTACCCATACGATAATTTACCAGAGTAAACATAGTTTTGGCACAATGCTGTACTACTACCAACTTCTTCTGAGCCACCACTGGCATTAAAAAAGAAATTCAAATGGCAGACAAAACCTAAAACCTTCTGCTACTGAAGGTCCCATATAATTTTTGTATGGTTTTACAGAAGTAATAATAGCTGACATAGCTTTAGCTGTTTTCATTGTTTATTTATTTATTTTTATTTATTTATTTTTACAAGAGAGAAGTAGTGGTCATTCTGGCTCACTTGGGGCCCAATCACATGACTGGGGTGGGGTGGGGGAGCGTTTTTAAATACCTAGTACTTCCAAACATTTTTCTTTTCTTTTTTCCTACCTTCCTTTCCTTTTTCCTTCTTTCCTTGCGGTCTTCTCTCTTCTCCATGATGCTTCCTTCTCCTTTTCCTTCTTTTCTTGCTGCCTTACCTTTTTCCTTAATACTTTCATGTGTTTTTCTTTCTTTCCTTGCTGCATTCCTTGCCTTTATCCTCTTTCCCTTTTCCTTCGTACTTTCCATCCCCTTACCATTTAGTTTCATTCCTGTCTTTTTCCCTTTTCCCTGACATTTCCTTCCCTTTTTCTTCCTTTCCTTCTATGCTTCATTTCCTTTTCCTATGTTGCATTTCTTGTTTTTTTTGGGGGGGGGGGTTCCGGTCTTTCCTTCCTACATTCCATCCTCCTGTCTTTTTCCCTTTTATCTGAATGGTTCCTTCCTGACTTCATTCCCTTTTTTCATTCTTTCCTTCCAGCTGTCCTTCCCATTTTTTCTTCTGGTCCCCTTTCCTTTTTGCCTTCCATCCCTTTTTTCTATCATTCCCATTGCCTGGTTCAACTTTTCCTTTTCTTTCTCCCTGTAGTGAACTTGACAGCCAGTGATCACCATGCATCTTGTGTGGAAAATAGCCCCCCCCCCCAAAAAAAAAAAAAAAAAATATTAAAGCGTGACATAGCGTGTGTATAAATATATTTTATTACTTTTTGTTAAATAACCGTGTAAAATTGACTCACTTATCAAATTGAGACAGTGTACAATTTCTTTTGCAGTTTTTAAAATCCAGAATAATAGTGCATTTTAAATAATAATAATAAAAAATGGTGGTATGTAACCAAAGGGTAGGAATTTAAATACTAAAAGATGCTGAAACTAATTAATCTGGGGTCACTGAAGTCTAGGTACAGATCTAGGTGGGTAGTAGACTTGACGGAAGACTTACCACAGGTGAAAAAAAAAGAAAAAAAAAGAAAAGTCATTAAAATGTGTTTGGTGGTGGAATAGGTTTAGTGGGCCGGGAGCTGGGAAAAAATACTCTGAATAGATGGAGGAATGGAGATGCTGGTCATGTCCTATAGTATTGCTGACAAAGACTCGTGTCACTGCAGGCTACCGGCGATGTGTGCTGTGTTTCAATCTCCAAAGGTTTAGTGCACCAGCAATTTATCGGTCAGAAGGGGCAAAATAGTATACTCAGCCTCCCAAGACCCTCCAGCCCTCTATCTTAATGAATGGTACACCAGCCGGATCCATTCACTCAGAGGTAGTTTTCAAGCAAGTCATTTTCAAAATTTAATATCACGTAATGAATGTTCCAGAGAGAGGAAAGAAGAGAGGGACGGGGAGCAGAAAATTTGAAATGCGAAGATTGACATGCCAATCTTTTGATGGTGACAGAATGTATCAAATTACCCTAAGCACACCTGGACACAAAAAGCAACGTTGTTGGCTTTGATCACGTCAGGGTCCACCCCTAAAGACAATTTCACCATTCAGGCTAATCCTGCATGTTTGGACTGGTTGAGCCCAGGGGTCAAAGATACAATTCCCCACACAAGCATGTTCAAATTGGCTTCCAGCCAGATGATTATTAAAAACACACTGCCTCCCCTTGACTAGACTTTGACCTATCCGGGCTGTGCTGTCACTGGGCAAATTATATGAAAATGAGGCGAGATAGCGACTGTTTGATCCGGCTTCCACAAGCTGTTAGAGCAGTAATTCCTGCCCCAAAAGAAGGCTTGTTTACCACACATTACAGGAATGAGGAATGAATGGCAAATTAGCTGTGTGAAAAATGAAAATAAGACATTAACAGTGTGAGGATTAGGCCGTATAAGCATGTATGATTACAATTAGCTTGCTCTCCCAGTCCCAAATGTAGTTATTTCAATGAAATGCATAAGAATGAATACAAGGTGGGCGCACACACACACACACACACACACAGACACACACACAAATGAACACACGCGCTAAAGTATCACTCCATGACCTCTTGGTGAAGTCCTCTAGAGCTCCTTTGATCAAGTGCCAGGGGGACAGAGGGAGGTCTTAGTATGACTTAAACAGGGGGTCTGTAGCTGCATTAGAATTCTAAGTATTTAAGTAGTGAGTATAAAGGAGGGTCCCGTGAGCCTGATCTCTCTAATCTACAAATGGCTCCTTGCTATTAAACTGCTAATTCTGGGGATTAATTTGAGAACACAATCCCCTTCCCCCACTTTGCAGTTTGCTGAAGGTGTGGTTTAAATAATATAGCTGGGAAAGGAAAGGTGGGGGAAGGTGAAAGGAGGTGGAATGCCACTCAATGGGAAAAACATGAACGATGTTTTCCTCCCGTAACGCGCATTTGCACCACTTGTACGTATGTGGATGAGGAGTCTGTTAATTAAAGTATCAAACAAAAACACTCACTCATATGTGTTTATGAGCACCATTTAACAGTCTAAACATAGAAAACCGAGCGCACCCACGTGATGAGCAGAAACACGCCAACAAACAAACTGTGTCCCCAAAGCAGACCATAAACAGAGGTATAAACAGTATTAAAATTTAAATAGCTAGAATGATGGGCCGAATTCTAACAGTTGCAGAGCACAGCAAAATGATTGCTGCTTCTTTCTATTTGTTTCTGGTCAGCTGCTCTACCCTGGGTTGCTGCGGTGGGTCCCTGAACGTACACTGAGGTCTGTCTGCTTCTCCCACACACGCCGAAAAGGTCAGGCATGTTTCAGACTTGCGTCTTTAACTTGGGAACAAGCGCTCGCTGATTTCCTGTCCTCTCGCTGCCATTTCTAAACAATTGTACGATTTGAATTGAGAAAGAAAGAAAGAAAGAAAGAAAGAAAAAGAAAGAATGAATCAAGGGTGGAAAGAAGGAAATAAAAAGACTGAAGGAAGGAAATGAAAATGAAAAATACACATTGTGTCATACTGTCAATGAACTATTGAATAGTACCTCACAGCACTGACAACAGCAAATGAAATAATACTGTTCTTGATACGGACGGCAATAAAAAAAAACTAGATTTGCATTTCCTGAAGGAAATACCAGTGCTTCCAAAGCAGGAAAAGAATTGTGTTAAAGTTTTAGGCTTTGCTTCTGCGTAAATGAAATGCTACTTTGCTGTTATAACGACAGTCAGCAAGTGTCTTGTTTTATGCTGGCTGTGTTTGAGCAACTGACAACACCGTATTAACAGTGTAAAGGCGGAAAGAGACGGTTAAAAAGAAAAACATTCAATTCAATTCAGTATGCAAATATACTTAAGACCAATCACAATTCAGCACGCAAATAATATTATGAAGTTGACGCTACTTTCATTTTAACAAGTAAATACACTAAGTAAATATAAAGTCTGCAAAACAACATTTGGAATTATTTACACAGCAAAGTTAGGCAAGAAAATTAATATGTATGGGTAGCTAAAATGTTTAAGGAATATTAATGCAGTTCTGCCTCGCAAGCACAGTTTTTAAAAAAAGAACGGCATTCTCTATATATCTATTTGTTTTAAGCGTGTTGTGCAGCGAAGACAGGCAATAAATTGCATGAGAAATATTTCTAATAAAACTGTATTATATATCAACAGTATGTTTGCTGTGTGTTGGGTTGTGTGCCTAATAACAGAACAGTGGTAGTTTAAAATCACAAAATCACACAGACACACACCTTTGTGCAACTATGACAATGGTGGTGTTTGTAAAGCAATTCTAATAAGGTAAAACAGCCATTTCTCTGATTGTCTATCACACAATGTCACTAGCTGCGATTCATTTAGAGCCGGCGCTCTTTGCGGTCCCATGATCAAAGGATGACCCCATACAGAGCCTATTCATTAGGGACGGTCACCATATCCATGCCAACACTGCTTAAGTATGTTCTAATGGAATTTTCATGCTGCTGGTTTTTCTCATTACAAGTGCTATTATGAGGCCTTTGGAATCCAATTACTACACATGACATTACTCCACATACTCAGGAGGTGCAAGCCGGCAATATTGAGGTAAAGTCAAACGAACGGGTGGCGTAATGAGGGTCTGTAATAGGGACAATCATTTGACTAAATCTCATTATTGGAATTAATGGAAGATGCTTGTTTTCAATCAGGCAAGAACAACAGGGTATGTGCTTTAATTCACTCATATGTGCCATGGGTGCAGGGCCCTCTCAGGAGAGGCTGGCAAGTGTGTGGACTACACAAAGGAGTTGTTTGAGGAAGCTGCAGGTTTAAAGGCTATTGACTTAATCAACAGTGAAAAAGTGTTTTTCCATTCACTTTTCACAGAGGGGAAAGGTGATGTGTACACAGCCGCATCATTCTGTCAGAGACGTGGGGAGGACGGGAACACGGCAGACCGTTTCCATAAAACCACCTGAGCAATCAATAGATCTCCAGTAGTAAAAGTACGTTCTGCTTGAATCTGCTTGAAAGTTTTGGGCATTTACGAAAGTTCAAACTGATATGATGAAGATGGATAGTGGAAGAGCAGGTTCTGGCTGATCAAAATGAGAATGTCTGTTTCATGCAACGGTTAAAAAGACAGATCTGACCCGCAAGTATCAGCGTTAGATCAGAAATGCTGCCAATCAGCAGTGATGTACAATAAACGGTGACTACGATGTGAGGAAAAACACCTGCCTGTCTATTTAGGCTGTGTTATGACAGGCTGACATTTTCCTCATTTCAGAGATATGTGGGAAAAGAAGGGTTTATTCTGTTTTTTAACCTTTTTTAAAATTGACTGCTCAATTTCATTTCTTAAGGCCTGAGCGATGTTTAAAACAAGATTTCAAAATGAAACAATGCTTTCCTTTGCACCACATCTAAAATATCATGCAGCCTAGGTGAATGTTTTATTGTTTATCACCGGAAAAAAAAGGGGGAAAAAAAGTGTGAATTTTTCATATTTTATGTCATTTAATCCAGTTGAATGTGGTGTTAAATATATATTTTGACAAACAAATAAAAAGATGACTCCCAATGGACTCGCTGGAACGACAGTGTAGTTATGCTAGCAAGCACAATTTACAATCCAAATAAATTAAAAAAGTAAAGAGCGACTCTGCAAGCTTGTCACTGACCAGTTGCAAATTCTTAAAAGAGAAATGTAATTAAAAGAGTGATAAAGAGAAATGTAAGAGAAAGAATAGAAAGGCTGAAGCAAGACTTACAGGGTTCCCATACTTTTTACTGATAAATTTGCATGACTTTTCCATTACTCAAATACTAGATTTTTTGAATATAGAGTTTCCAAAAAGAACAACTTCTGGCCTATAACGTATTTTAGAGCTAAGCATATCAAGATCAGCAATATTTCATTAATTTTCATGTTTTCAAAGCCTGAAAAAAAAAACAAAGGTAAAACTCCCTGATACTGACTTACAGCTCTCATCGCCAGTCTTGCTCTGTAAAATCCACAAAGTGCTCCCAGAGCGAAAACAAGATGGTAAGAAACTGATATCACCGAAAAATATCCTCTACCAACTTGTAACAATTAGTCCAAGCTGAGAAAAACTAACTGAAAAAGCTAGCATTGTGCATTCTCTTTGACCAGGTTCCTCCAGCTTTCCTTAAAGCCTCCAGCATCTCTCCTGTTGGTTCCCATTCGCTTCCTGCTCCCAAAACCAAACAGTAGGACATTAAAAAAGCTTTTAGACAAACATACCCAAACTGAAGGCCTGCAGATAGACCCCATTAGGCCAGTGGAGCAGCCAGCTGGAAAAAAGAAAACCTCAGTGGCCTTGCGAGACCTTCTGAGTGTGGTGAACTAGTGAGCTCAGTGGCAAGCACTAAAAGTGACATATTGTGGCCTTTCTATTTGCACTTGGCTAAATGACAGCGGAGGGTATTTTACACTGCATTGCGTGTTTCTCCGAATGAATCCAGACATTTGTAACCATAATTTAGAGACTGACCATCTAAAAGGCATTTTAGATGGAGCAGTTTTCCAACAGCACATATATCTTACACTAAACAGACACTGTTATCAGAATAAAAGTTCTGCTATTTCCCTAGAATTTACAACTACACTACCATTCAAAAGTTTGGGGACTAAGATTTTTAAATGTTTCTCAAATAAGTTTCTTATGCTCTCTTATGACAACAAAGTTAATTTTCAGCAGCCATTTTTCACCGTCACATGATCCTTCAGAAATCATTCTAGCATGCTGATTAGGTGATCATTTCATATTATTATCAACACTGAATTGATCATTTTGGTAGGGAAATATAACACTTTTTTTCAGCATTTTTTTAAAAATGAAGAACAGTATAAAAGAACAGAATGTATTTGAAATAAAAAATCTCCCAGTTTAATCATGAAACACTTAGAGCAACACTAAATTGCTGCAATTGCATTTTCTCCCTGGCTTGGTTTTCTTTATATTATATCAAAATGGATAAACATTGGTCACAGTGACAGACTTACATCACAGTGACCCACAGATTATGTCTCCAAAGATCCATCAAATATATCTATTGACTTGAATTGCACTGCACCAAAAGCTTCCAGAGCTCACTTGATCGAGAGACCATGATTGTTTTGGTGTGAATCCAAGAGCGACTGCCGCCTAATGATCACTGATATAGCCAACACAAACTGGACAAAGGGAGAAAACACACTAGGTTCTGTGCAATCATTAACATCACTGGAAACAGTTCTGTATTGTAATCCAAAAAGAAAAAAATAGGGTGGGAATTGGTTCTATCCTTTTGTTGTTGATTTGATAGAGATGTGGGCATTTCACACTTGTGAGCTTGCAGTCAACCTTAGAGAGGCGGGGTTTAAAGGGATAGTTTCCCCAAAAATGAAAATTGGCATAATTTGGTGTAATGAAGAATGTTGGTAACCAAACAGTTGACGGTAGCCATTGAAAGTGGCCAAGAAAAGTGCCATTTTGGGGTGAATTATTTCTATAAGTGGACTAAATGATTGGAAAAGTTTGGCACAGGTCACCAGAGAGAAGTCTGTCAATTTGACATTTTGATTAAACATTATGAGGCCAGAAAAGTGAACTCTTCATAATAAGGTTGATAACATGCATTTAGAAAAGATACAGTGAACTTTATGCCGACTTTAAAAACCATTTAGTAAGATTACTTTACAATTCATTTATTTTTCTAACTAAATATTTTAGAGCTAAAATTACACTCAGATACCTTAAAAATAAATTAAATAAATTCAAATTTTTAATTAAAATGACAAAATTACATGCTTCAGGCAACTATAATGTGACAACAGGGAAATTACATCCTAAACTACATCCTACATTCTAAATTAGAGAAAAAATGGCGAAAAAAAGATAAGCAGCCAGACTGTCACTTCAGAAGATTAGATAATTGTTATATTCATAGCCCCTTTAATGTGCTATTCAGGTTGAGGTGAAGTGTGCACATAACACATAACTTAAGTCCACACACACGCACACTTGCACACAGGCTGTGAACTGAGACATGTCAAGCTGTGGGAGTCCTGGGAACAAAGGTGCAGGGAATAAAAGAGCCAACACACTTCAAACAGCACATCCCTTTCTGCATGACCTGTACACACCAAAGAGCAAAGACAGAGCTAGAATGTGAGCGAAAGATGGAAGGGAGGGTGACAGAGAGAAAAGCGTGCGAGAACTGCCGGCAGGAGTTGAGGTTTTCTCTTGAGCGTCGTCATGTAAAATTCACGGGGAATGCATTGTGAGTTTGGTGCTTGTGCTCTGAGTGGGCACAGGGTGTGAAAACGCTCTTATTTCTCCCATTCCTTTTGACACAGTCGCTAGATTTGCACCATAAATCCCCTCAGATGGGTCAATAACCTATAACGTTAATGTCAGTGTCCTGCCATTAGTTTTACAGTCTGTGTGTCCCCTCTGTATCTTAATGACCCATGGCTGGCAGAGCAACAGCTGTACCTGGTTCTGTACTAAACTCTACACCCCCCATGAGTGCTTTCCTGATTCGTCCCTCACCCTGAGCTGTCTAGAAGTGTCATGCCACTCAAATTGAAGAGGAGCGTACCCCTTTAGATGCTTGAGCTATATGTGGATTTTCAATGCAACGTCCAAAAAAAAAGGTTAAAGGGATAATTCATCTAAAAATATAATAGCCATTATTTACTCACCCTCTTGTCATTCCAAACCTGTATTTCTTAAAATACCAGTGAAAAGTTTAGAATAATTAAGATTATTTTGTAAAATGCTTTTGAAAGAACAATATGCTTACTAAGGCTGCATTTATTTGACCACACATACAGTAAAATACAGTAAAACAGTAACATTTAGTCTCACATTATCCTTCAGAAATGCTTGAAACCATTTTTGTGGAAACCATTATACACTTTTACAGGATTATTTGTTGAGTGGAAAGTTCAAAAGTACAGCGTTTATTTGAAATAGAAATCTTTTGTAACATTATAAATGCCTTCACTGTCACTTTTCATCAATTTAATGTGTCCATGCTGAATAAAAGTATACATTTATTTTTTATTATTATTTATTATTATTATTATTTTATGTATTTGTTTTATTATTTTATTTTATTTTTTTATTATTTTTTCCTTTTTTCATAATCATACTTACCCAAATATTTGCAAAAAAATGTTTTCAACATTGATGTTTCTTTGTAATCATGTAACACTGAAAACTGGCATAATGGCTGCTAAAAATTCCATTTTTTAATAGTAAAAATATTTCACAATATTAGCAGACTTCTTTCAAAAACATTAAAAAAATCTTAAATATTCCAAACTTTCGATCGGTAGTTTATTTTTCTACTTAACAAAACACCAAAAACAATATTTTGAAGACTGTTTCACTTGTTTTTCCATACAATGGTATATGGTCCAAAAACAACAATAGATGCCACTGACATTCATTGTATGAACAAAACACATTTTTCAAAAGAAAAAATGGCATTTTCCAAAATATCTTCTTTTGTGTTTCACACGAGAAACAACACCATATACTGAAGTTTTAGAAATGACATAGTGTGAGTAAATGATGACAGAATTTTCCTTTCTTGGTGAACTATTCCTTTTAGTTTCACTAATATTGTTGGTAAAAAAGAGATCAGATTCTCTTATTAAACAAACTACACCCTCATTAAATTTCTTCCGCTCACATTTACTAGAGGATGCGCCCTCGGAAGACGCAACGGCCAACATCCCCCCTAATAAGTCAGCTGTCGGCACGTGCTGATTCGGGAAATCTTTGAGTAATTATGCTCATTGTTTTATGTTCATTTCACGGTCAGCCTCTTTCTCTGCGCGCCGCTTGGCTCAGTGGCCGGAGGATGCAGAAGCCCTCCACGTGACCCGGCTCCTCCGTTCCTGCCTGACCACAGCGCTATCGATCCCTAGATCCAAAGCTCTGCATGCTGCATCTGAAGCCGGCGGGATCTGCAGGGGGCCACTGATCTCCTGCACTTCACCTCTCATTCCCACAGACCATTAGAAAGGTGCCAGGCATTAAACTGTGAAGGGGATAATGCCTTAAACTCACACCTTCAGAAAGAAGGAGAACAGAGGAAGTCGAAAGAGAGAGGAAGATAATGGAGCGTCCCTGTAATGACCTTTTTCTTGGGAAACCCTGTGTAAACACAGCTAATGTAATAGCAAAGGGTGATAAGCTTGAGCCACCATGTCCTCTTTCTGTTTCTCCTTCTCTTTCTCTCTACTATCTGCAGAACAGCATGATTCTCTTTGGCGCGCGGATCCCTTTTGTAGTCAGGGGAGAAATCCCTCTCCTGCTCTGCTGTTTAATGGTCTTATCTGCAGCCAGGAGAAGATTAGGCCGTGACGGGTGTGTAAGAGCCAGCGTGAGGCGATGGGATTACACATGATGGAGGGAGGAGCTGGGAGGAGCCACAGGGACCCTGTGCTGGTACTGAGGCCCCCGGAGGCTCACTGAGGCGGATGGGAGGTTCTAGGTGATCCCAATCACCTGACCATTGCAATGCATATCTTACAATGATGCTACTGCTTCACATATTCAATGACAGATGAAAGAGAAGCTAGAGAGAACTGTGGTGAAGCCAAAAAGCGGCAAGTGCATAGATCTGTATTCTGTGTGCATTCTCACTGGGAATTAGGCATTTTACCTCATTTTTTAGGCTACATGAGACAGTTACCTACACAGTTTAATGTGTAACTACACAGTTGATGAAAAAATGCATACACTTTAATAATATATTGCTCTAAAGTAATGCATCACAGTGTTATTTTAGTATTATTTCGATACTATTATAGTATTTATTGATTTAATATTAATTTAGAATTTTTTTTTCAGTTTTCAAATTAATTTTAGTTTAACTTCAGACATTTTGTGCTTTTTAAAATATTTTATTTCCGTTTTAGTTTAAGCAGTTTTAGTACTTCAATTTGAACTTAATTATTCCACTTAGTTGCCAAGTCAGCATTTTTTAATTTACATGAGTTTTGTTGTTATTGTTTTTTAAGTTTTTCATCCAATTTTTATCATTTTTCCCCCTGATCGAGATAAAGCTGAAATAAGTTAATTTTAATAGCTTTAGTTTTAGTTAACAATAACAACACTGATGCATTAAATTAAATGCACAGGTTTAAATTCATCAAAATGAAATTTAAAATTAAAATAAAAAAAATTTAAAAAGTACTTATTTATTTGAACAAAAATAACATTTCAATTATTCTTTGTAGTCACATTTAAAAACTTTCAGTACTATTGTTAACAAGGTAAATAATAAGCTAAATGCAGAATACACTACTGAAAAACAACTCACTGAGACTTTCACATAAAACGTGAAACTTTCACACACAAAAAAATAAAACATGACAAAAACATGCAACACATTTCAATTAACCATAATAATATAAAAGTTTTCCTATTTGGCATTTTAAAACTATATACAATGTTAAATATCATTGTACCCAAGTATGTGACCTGTGACTATTTGTGTGTTCATTTCTTTTTATTTTCCAACTATATATCAGTTGGTTATATTCCAGCAGTGTGATTGGGAGGACCAGTGTCACCCTGGCCCATATATGGTCTTGCCCCTGGGTGAAAGAAAGAGAGAAAGGACAGCAGGAAGTGAGATGAAGAAAGTGATGGAGTGAGGGAAGGATGAGGCAAGAGCGGATCACATTGGATGCTGAGTTGTTGGCAGCCGAGGTGACAATATTGCACTCGACTTAAAAACACAAACAGCCAAGGGGTCAACAATAATGACTTTACAGAAACCAAGACTTGCTCGGCATGCATTTGTAAATGTCACGGCTGAAAATAGCTGCTCTATGGAAAAAAAGAAAAGAAAAGAACAAAGGATTAACAAAAAAAAAATGGTGCTACTGTAGGTCACTCCGTTAGAGCTACTGTCCTGGCTCCAACACTAGACTGAATAAGACTTTTTCTGGCTGTCAGACAGCAGCTAGATGAAATGAACACACGATACATGTTACAGGACCCACAGCATGCAACTAGAGAACACAGATCAATTAAAGTGGTGACAAATTAGCGCAATCATTTCATTTAGCAACATGACACCGTCGGCAGCCGCTCTCCACTCTGAATTACATGGCTGATTGACTTGAGTATGCATTGCTCTGAAGGCAAACATGGCTTTTACCCGGTTAAAACTTTTTGTATCTACAAAAACATGTATAAACCGGCTTTTTTTGTTTAACTAATGCAAATTTTTGTATGCTTGTACTAAGTTTAGCATTTGAAAACATGGAATCAGAGGAGAACCGTGACCATTCGAAAACTGACAACCAATTACTTTTGGCAGGAAAATATTGGTGGTTTACTTGATGGGCTAAAATCACAGCATGCCCACGCTACAGATGTAAAAATATCAGTACTTTGGAACCAAGGTACTATTAAAATATAAAATAAAATAAAATAGTAAACACAAGTTGTTAAATGTATATCATTAATATTATTATATTATATTGATATATATGTATATATAGTTTTTTATATAGGATGACATAAGCTAAACAGTATGTACCATGGTATCACGACCACCCATACAGAAAACAAACAAGTTGGTGATGTGAAACACACAATCCTGTAGCAATAGCACAGATCATTAAAAGTAAATGGCAAAGGTTGTTTTGGGCTAGGCCTGGCTTGGGGGGCATAAAAACAGGCCAATGTGCCGTTTCAAACCAGGCATAAGCTCTATGCTCTTCCATCTCTACACATGCTCGCTGAAAAACAAGTCCCTCGCTCTGAGCTCTCAATTATTTATTATTGAACACACAGAGCAGCACTTCTCCCCCTCTTCCTCTGCTTTTTTCATTTCCATGCCACTGTAATATTATCATTAAACCCGCAATTGTTCAGCAAATTCACAGTCAAGGTGTGAGAAAAAACTTGTCCACACATATTCACACCCTCTCATCGAGTCTGAGCTCAGAATTTGGAATAATACTTCTGAAAGCACACACACAAAGCAGCAAACACACACGAAGAGCTATCTGTCATCAGAAATAAGCGTCAGTCTGCCTGTGTGAGCTAATCAGTTACAGGATGTCTGACAGGGGTAAATTTTATCTCTCTTCTCACCCGGGCCATCAGAAAGTGAGCTCAGATTAGATTAAGCACATCTGCGAGTTTGATTCGGATAGAACGGGCCCCTGTGGCCCCCGTGACACAGCCTGTACCGTCTGCGTGAGGGCGCGTGGCAGCCGCGGAGGCCCTCTGCCCCGCGCTGGGCCGGATGAGACTGGAGTGATGAAGGGGAATGATTAATGGGCAGTCGGCGCTATCAAAGAGCACAGCCAGCTCAAAAGATGAGAGATTGCTTTCTGACGATCATTAAATCCTGGTTGCCACATCCACGAGCGCGCACTTTTCATCTGGCCCCTGACGGGGAGTGAGGCAGAGAGAACGGGACGCTGGACGGGAAGCAGGTTTATGGCGGAGCAAGGTTTCTATAAGCTAAAAGCCCATTTTCAGCACAGTTTGACACTGCCAGTGTTGTCGTATTGTTCTTTCATCTCCTCACCTCCTCATTATTTTTTAGAGGTGCAAGTAAGAGGCCATTCCGAATGAGGGTGTTGTGTTTGTAAAACACTGAAGTTGTTTTAACTCGATGCAAGATGCTAAAAAAAAATAATGAGATGAAGCAATCAATGACATCAGTCTAGCATGTTTAAATAGAAAAAAGTATTAAAAACAACAGCAAAGGACTCAAAATGAGCCCTTCAGAATCAGGGTGTTGGGTTTGTAAAAAAGTTAAAGTTATTTTTACTGGACACAGCATCTCATGGTACAAGATGCTAAAGAAGAACGAGACACATCAAAATAATCAATCATGTCATTCTAGCTAAAAAAAATATTAAAAACCAACTTCGATGAAAACTCCAAATGACAAAAATGACTAAAAATGTGCCATTCAGAATTTTTTTTTTTTTTACTATTTAATGAAGCATCTCGCAGTACAAGATACTAACAAACAAACAATAAATTAATTAATTAATTTGAAAAATAAATTAAAAAATTAAACACCTTAAAATAACCAATGATTTCGGAATGGCACATTTATACAGAAATTAAAAAAGAGAGATGGACACAAAAATGGCCCCCAAGATGGCCCCACAAAATGACAAAAAAAGACTCAATAAGCGTCATTACATTTTTAAAGGGATATTCCATCCAAAATTAAAATTCTGTAATCATTTACTCATACTTATGCCATTCCAAATCTGTATGACTTTCTTTCATTTGTCGAACACAAAAGAACATATTTTGAAAAATGTCTTTGTTTGTCCTTACAGTTAAAGTCAATGTGTCCAATGTTGTGTATTGGACCCCACTGGCTTTCATTATCAGAACAAAACCATTTGTTCCAAATGCTTTCTTTTGTGTTCTTCATATTAAATCTAAGTAAATGAATTTTTTTTGGGTTAAACTATTCCTTTAAAAATTGAACTTTTTACATGGAACAAGATACTAAAAACAAAGAAACTATAAGAATAACTATAAGAGTGGTCAAAGTTGTTTGTCCAGTGCACATTTACATGGAAAATCCAGTAGATTGCCACAAAATAGGCCCCTACAACTCTTTCCTCACTGAAAATGTGGCAAAAACGTTCCCAAGTTAAGTTTAAGCGACGTACGCAACAAAGAGGTGCTGTGAAGCTCTACTTCAAAACATATAAAAAACCTAGATACCAAAGCATTTAAACTCCTCTATAGGGACTTAATAACACAGCGGTGAATGTACATCCACTGTTCGCAGTATGAGTTTGAACACTCCCCATCAGTGAGCTGAGAAATTGCCAGAGCTATGCAGAATCAGGTCATATGATCCTCTGTCCTCAAAAAGAGCATCAATACTATCCATTCTGAACAGCCACGGCTGAATACTCATCTCCTCCAGGACCAGCACTGCGGAACAAGGCCCTTCGGAGTGGAGGAAAATTAAACACTGCTCCGACTGAAAGCAAATAATGCAAAGCAGTAACTGAGCGAGTGAAAATCTGTGTATGTATTTAGGAGGGAGAGATAAACTTAGAGGAAGTGTAGGAAAAAGAAAGAACGAGATAAAGGAAGAAGCAAGCTTATCGCATGCTACAAGCACGCCGTCTTATCCCAGCAGGTCCAGGGTTGAGAAACAATGGAATAAAGGCCAACCTGATTGACGGCAGAGGCGTTACTCACCCAAAAGTACATCATCATTTCGGCCAGGGACAGGTGGGCACTCACAGATGGAAAACGGGCGAGGGGTGGGCGCAGAGCTGGCCGTGTGGGTTGGATTGAAAGTCCTTTGCTCTTCCCAGATCAGTCCAGAAAGAAAATAAAACAAGTTGAAGCAACAACTGTTGACACTCTATCCGTTAAAAAAAAAACAAAACAGAAAAATCCGAAAAAGAAAAAAACGATCTAGTTGACAAGAAAAACAGGAAAAGGCAAAGGCGCTGCTGTCTCCACTCTTCAGTTTCCTTTCACTTTCCTGCTTCTTCCTACAACCACATAAGTGGCTTTCTTCACGTCACTCTCTGCACGTCTTCTGTCCCGTGTCGTTCTGTTCAGGTCTTATTGGCGAGTGGGAGAGTTCTAGAGCGGGCACTCCAGGAGGTGTTTGGCAGCTGTTCCCAGCATTCCTTCAGTGAGGCTGTGTTCCTCCGCAGGGAGAGGAGTCCATTGACACTTCAGGCACTGATACAGCCACACAGCAGCTCAGCATCCGAGCGCAGAGGGGAGGGGAAGAGAGGAGCGTCTGCTCTTCTGGCTGCTGCTGCTGATGCTGCGGCGGCTGCCGATGGAAGCCGGCTAGTGGTGGGGATTGAGAAGACCGTAGGAGCGGTTCTTTCCCCTCGCTCGGTATCGTCGCTCAGCTGATGTTCATGAAAAGTCGTGCAACGTGACAACGAGGCAACGAAGACCCACCGGAGGGGGGCAAACGGGGTGAAAGCGTAAGTAAACTAGGTAGGGCGAGTCGGCGTGCAACGTAATGCCTTTTGCTCTTACTTGTGTCCTTCTTTCCTTTCTTTCTTTTTTCTCACCAATCTTTTTCTCAGTGATAGTGAGGGAGTGGAGGCTGGGGTTTCGGTGGGAGAGGGGCTTGCAGGATTCCGGCTGTGCTTTCAGCCAATCAGGAGTCGGAGTGCGCTGGTGGAGAGCAGGGGGAATCGCTTGACAGGCTGCGTGCCATGAGAACAGGGCTGCTCTTTTTGGTTGCTTTTTTTCTGGTGCATGTGAGAGCGCAAGACTTGTTTGTGTGTGTATGTGTGTGTGGTTTGAGCGTCTAAGTGCATGCGTACACAGCCATGCGCCTTTCGGGAGGGTTGATGGGGGGGGGGTTACGCTGCCGTTTAACATCTCAGCTGTCTCAGCAATTTCAAACCCACACTGCCAACAGGCAGCTACAGCGTTCTTATATATTAACCTCTGTGCTGTTGCACGTTCATATGTGAATTTGAGAGAACGCTAATTCGGCTCTTGGTTTATTTTGATTAGAACAAAGCATTTCAAGAGTGACGCCGTCTGAGACAGTTCATATTTTTCATTGTGCTTTGGAACATTTTATCTGTGCAGTAAATCAGTGCAAGAGTTCTGATAAGATCTGGCATATTAGATAATTATGAATAAGTTTTATATTGCATTACATACAGTTGTGCTCAGTACATACCTTTCTTTCTCTTTAAAATTAATATAACTCTTGCAGAATCTATAGCATTAAAAAAAAATAAAGAAAAAGATCACATATGAGATCAGTAATTTCTTTTAGTACTGCCCTTAAGAAGCTGCATTAATGATAAAGTAGTATATTCCACATTAATGCAATTTACACACACAGAAAAATCATGTTAAAAAGATACCCTTGGCAAGATACAATAATAAGAACAAAAGTGTGGAAACTTTTAAACAGGATAATTCATGTAATTTCAGTTATTTTTTAGTCTTGTTGAATATATGTAAATATCTGTTATGTTAAATAGTTTAATAAGGCCAAAATTTAATGAAAGAAAATTTTTATGATCCCTTTTATTTTTTTCTGCAAGGACTATGTAAACTTCTGAGCAGGACTGTAATCTAAAAACATGTGAACCTCAATCAGTTTCTTATTCTTACAGTTTTCACAGTGAAGCAATAAAAGAATCTCGAGTTGCATTAAAGAAACTGTCTTATCAAATCCTGAAGTCTATTTCAAGTCAGTATCATAAATAAGTCAAAAAAGAGGGGCCCGTGAGATGACTGATCTTCACTGTTCACTGTTTTTTAACAATATAAAGAGGGTTGAAGAAAAATGGCTGAAAGAGAAAAATAATTTAAGAGCCTGACCAGATTTGGGCATCACACAATCCTTTAAAAATGCCTTTAAGTTAATGTCACTAGCGAATACAAATGATTTGTGTTTGGACTAAAACTAAACACTAAATATTCTTCACTTTGATTTGCAGTGTATTGCACGATATAGGGAGTCTAGGGCCAGATGTTACACTTTTTACACAGTCGGTAATTATGAATGCAAGTTTATTTTCTATAAAGTCACATACAGTAAAATCTTGACTACGAAAACTCTATTGGGTATTTTCAGAGTTATGGTGAAGGAAAAAATACGGAGTTCACTGCTTTCACAGTGGAATCTGCCTTTAAACAGCCTGTTATTATATAAACAAATTAAATTAAATACATTTTTACACATTTGAAAAATGTGCCAACTTTCCTTGAAAAGAAACTAATAAAATCATAAAAAAATTATTATGTTAAAATGATTACATTAACACATTTGTGACCCTGGACCACAAAACCAGTCATAAGTGTCAATTTTTTGAAATTGAGATTTATACATCATCGGAAAGCTGAATAAATAAGCTTTCCATTGATGTGTGGTTTGTCAGGATAGGACAATATTTGGCCGAGATACAAATATTTTAAAATCTGGAATCTGAGGGTGCAAAAAAATCTAAATACTGAGAAAATCGCCTTTAAAGTTGTCCAAATGAAGTTCTTAGCAATGCATATTACTAATCAAAAATTAAGTTTTGATATATTTGCAATCGAAAATTTACAAAATATCTTCATGGAACATGATCTTTACTTAATATCCTAATGATTTTTGGCATAAAAGAAAAATCTATCATTTTGAATCACACAATGTATTTTTGGCTAATGCTACAAATATACCCAAGCGACTGAAGACTGGTTTTGTGGTCCAGGGTCACGTTTGTTAACTAAATGTTTGAAACCAATATACATAACCACTGACTGAGAAAACACACATTTGGGTAAATGAACTTCTGAAAAATAGTTACTGAAAGTGAGCTGTGTGACAACTAGCCCCAGTCTCCCCTACTATTGTTGTTCTTGTAATATTCCTGTCCACTCGCTATTCTGTTGTCTCTCTGCTTCTCTTTCTCTCTCAAATCCAAAACACTCTTTCTCTGTCTCTCCATTCCTTCTCTGGCACTATCTGCACAGTTTTTCCCCAGCATGCCGAGGGTGCTGCTTGTTCGGGTTAAGCACTCGGAGGACGACTGGCCCTGGGGACGTCATTTTCCATTACAGGGACAAGAAACCTTTTCTCTCAGATGAAGAAAGAGGGAAAAAGTCAGAGCCCTGAATTGGTTATGCTCCTTGTCATGTTCTCTTACTCCCCCGACTCGCGATTCGTTTAGTCAATATTTAATGCTGGTGTTGTGCAGTACAGTTGTCTGTTGGGCCGATCCATGGGTTTGATCTCCATGTCTCGCCTGATATTTCTCCAGGCTTAGGGGCTTGCGCCGAGATGTGACGCAGAGTCTAAAAATCTGGCACAAGCTTGTTAACGGTTACATACTCTCTGATGCAGTGCAAAGAAAGAAAAGGACATATAGACGGAGGAATAAAGAAAAAAGCCAGATGCATTACATGCATTTAGCACAACTGCTCACTTTATCCACACACAGTCACACACGTCTTACCCTGCCTCCAGCAACTAACGCCCTCTACGCCCCACCTGAGTATAGATGTCAAGTGGCGTGAAGTGTAAAGGTGGTATTTTTCTTCTTTAAGCAGGGCAGATGGGCAAGGTTTGGTCTGAGCAAGCCCAGGCTGAGCCGGTGGCCAAGCCAGACTGTCTTAATTAGGAGCTGGCCGCTGCCAACGGCAGGTGAACACATCTGGGACGCCATATTGGCCGCAAGCGCAGCAGGTCTTGGAAATAGTGCAAGCCTTGGAATATTCGACGGGAGCAGAAACGAGCGATTCTCTCTTTTTTAACCCCCATATTACAACCCAAAAGTGAGCAGCAATACATCTACATGCCACATAGAGTCAAGCTTCCACACTGCGTGAGCCTGCCAGATATTAAAAGTCTCTGTCTTTGGAGGTTTGCGTTCGTTTTGCGTGCTGCCAAGGCCCGAGCAGCCCAAGAGTGCTATCAATTACACACATTTTGCTGAAAAGCTGAAATTCAGCTCTGAGCGCAGTCTGACAGGATTCAGCAGTATGTGCACGTCCCTGCAATGGCTATTGGACGTTTGCGTTTAACTTTGTCCCCTGTACCTGCCCTCCACTGCCTTTGTTTGGAAAGAAGACGACACAATCACAGCGTGTCGCACTTAAAGCACCTTATAATGAAGTTGAGTCCTCCCTTCTGTGCAGACACACAAACACACAAACACACACACACACACACACACACACACACACACACACACACACACACACTCTATCAGGCATGTTCGCCCCACTGAGCTATAGCTTCCTCATCAGTGCTTTACCCAACGTCATCATTTCTGCCTCCATAAACTCAATGGAGCTGCATGCTCCTCTCCTTTTCTCTCAACGCACTCCCTTCCAATTACCGCGCCAGTTCATTTATTCATTAACCCGGCAAGGAAAATCGAGGGAGACCTAATTCAAAAACAACCGCCCTCCATTTCTCTCCATCTGGTGGGGAGGCTCGATTCTCCAAACACGTTCAAGCAACTTAATCTGGTTAAGGTGCAGTTTAGCGTCTGCAGTGGAGTTTGGTGGGGGGATTGAAGAACGAATCACTGTGCCAGTCCATTTTCATTAAAAGCACATTCCAATGACCAAATCGGTACAGGAAGTGACATGCATGGAAGTATGGACTAATCAAAAAACAAGAGGATAAAAGGAAAGGCGCCGTTGCGCTTGATTACAGAGGCATTGACTAATTTACTTAATTTGTCAAAAAGGAATGCGGTTTGGAACTGAGGTAGAACTCATTTATAGTGATTTGAGCACTAGCATGCTAGTGCACTTAAACACTAAACGTGCTTTGGCTATTTGAAGCGTTGTATTTCCAAATGTCATTAGTCGAATTTCCTATCTCCAAAAGTGGAGAGTAAAATTAAAGTTTGGGAAAAGTAAAAGTTGGGAAACGTAATTGCTTTGAGCCTTCCGGCTACGGCAACAGACAGTCAATCTAAATTAAGTAAATATTGTAAAGCCAAATTAGGCATTGGACTATAAATGATTTACTACTTAAATACATTCAACAAAAAAGAAATTTTCTACTTGTGCTGCAAAAAGCCAGCGGAATTTAGAATGTTTTTTTTTCTGTCAGGAATGCCACTCATGGTGTTCTAACATAGTCTTATTCACAAGCAGTAAAGACAAATGGGACTTTACTGTAATACTTAGAGAAATCAGTCCATTTCCTGCTTTAAAAAAAACATCTTAAACCAGCCTAAGCTTATTTACTGGTCTTGCTGGACTTATTTAGCACTTTCTTAGCTGGTCAGGCTGGGAGATCAAATGGCTATCCAGCTAAACACCAGCTTGGCCAGGCTGGACGGTTAACTAGACCAGCTTGGAAGACCAGCAAACCAGCTAAGGCTGGTTCCAAGGCCTACTAAAAACCATCATGAGCTGTGACCTGCAGCCAAACGTGGAAAGGTACCTGTACAAATATCCCATTTTACACTTTTAGAGGCCATCCAAAAAACCTACTACTGGTAAAAAAAAAAAAAAATTAAATTAAATATAATGAAATTCTCAGGATTTATATGTTGCTGGCAAAATAGTACATTTAGTAATTATACTTAGCTACTTATAAATGTCTCTCAAGGTTTTTGCCCACAGAATAGTGTTTCAGCATCTACGAGTAAGGGCTAGAAGGGCCGTGATAACTAGCAAACCCCTGATCCCTTATTAAGGACAAATTGAAGTTTTCAACACGTAATGCAAAGTCAAGCAGCATTCCTATTCATGTGTGAGAAAGAATTGTGTGAAATGTGTGCGAGTTTGTTTTGCCATAAACTTAAGACAACTATAAAAGACAATGATCATGTCGATATATGGACAAATCTCAACATTCAGAACAGAATCAAATGATGCTACATTCTCCCAGTAGACAGCAGTTGAACTACATCCCAATTCTGCGGCTAAGGTTTTCGTCTGAAACACGTCTGCACGCTCAATTGGGAAAGCAGCGAAAAACAAGTTACCCTCAGAGATTTATACTTCTGATCCTCCAAATCCTTTTTTATCTTAATCGAGCATAAGGCAGTAAATTGCTCCAGCTCTGCCTCCTCCCTGTCCTTCCCTGCCTGTATGCTAATACTGTTTGACATATTTCGGAGGAAGACAGAGCATCAATATTTATCAATTCATAATAAGACAGAGGCTCTGACATGCGCTAAGATTACAGTTTAATTAAAATTTGAGTAGCCAACTAATATTCAGCTCTTAAACAGACACATCATATGCCAATGCATTATCTACTTATTTAGATCTTGCATCGTTGAGAAAGGAGGCAGACAGGGAAATCAGAAAGGAGAACATGACATGCGACAGCAAGATCATCCCTATTCCCTTTCTACTGCTGTTCTCTGTCAGAGCAGAAGCTAAAATAAACCTTGCCACACTGGTCTGTATAAAAAAATGGATACCTCTGGTTCAAGTCCTGCCCAGCCAAAACACAACTGATGCCAAATTTCACCTGCCAGCAAGAGATCCTGAGGTGGCAAAGGGAGCAGAGAGGCAGTGCCAACCATGCCACCAATCTGAAAAACACAAAGAAGGCATCCACTTACCAGTCTTGTGACAAGGGGCACCCCAAAATGCCAGAAGTGATCGTTCAGCAGCCCACTGTACACTACGTTTCCAAAGAGAGCAATGCTTCCTGTTTTACACAGCCCGTTTCCTGGTTTGGTTTCTGCAGAAGGAGGAAAAAAAGAAAATAAATATTTTGAATAGGTTAAATAGCAATACACAATTACTAGAAACAAATAATAATCATTTTAATAATAAATGAGAGAGAAGGAAGGTAGGAGAGAAAAAGTGCTAAATAAACAATTAAGGAAGGATGTAAAGAAAGAAGAAGAACTGAAAAAGGAAGTAAGGAGGGAAGGAAGAGAAGAAGAAAAAAAAGGAAGAAAGGAAGGGAAAAAAGTGAATGTAGAAAGGAAGCACTGAAAGAAAGAAAGAAAGAAAGAAAGAAAGAAAGAAAAAGAAAGAAAGAAAGAAAGAAAAAGGAAA
>JAFVLL020003970.1:0-38118 GCA_021397915.2 Tor tambroides
CACACATATGAACAATTGATCCCAATAGTCATATAAAGTAGTAAACATTAATAACTTAACAATTCGCTGTCAGTTCTGAGCAGAATGGGCATTACAGTGGAATAACAGCACAAGCGGGCGGCACTTTTAATATCTCTGAGTGTGTCTTCTGCTTTCATACCAAAACCCACAGAATGCAATTACTGGATTTGGGAAGTGATCTCATTTTGCAGAGTGACATAAAGGAAACTCAAGGAAGCTCACTACATTTCATTTCTCTATTTCTCTCTCACACATTTTTTTTTTTCTCTCTCTCCATCTCTCTCCAGGCTGGAGAATATTAAACCTGAAGAAAGTGATGTGGTAAGCCTTCCTCACTGGAGAATTTCATCTCTGATTGTTCTGTGTACCCTTTTTGTCCGACTGTCTTAAATGAAAACACGGCCACAGGAAAGGCTTGTTTTGATGCATATTCTGATGAAAGATTTCTTAGTTTTCAATGCCTCTGTTGCACATGATCATAAATGATACCCGAAATCATGTAGATATTTGATGAGCAGTTTTTGAACTGTGCCTCTATTGACAGTGGCTTGCTAATAATTGCTTGATGTAACTTTCATCAAAAATAGCAAATAAGTGGTCATTGGCATCTGTAGCGAGATGCGTTACCAGTATGTCAAACCATTACAATTTCAGGAGTGTTTCCAGCCGTATTTAACATTATAAAGGCTTCTGTTTCATCATATTTAATACATACATTTCTCTAAATTATCAATATGATCAAAACTTTGCTGAAAAACGTGTTTTTCATGATCTGCAGTACTACATGCCTTTTGTCTGATTGATACTGACTTCACTGTTTTTTATATAAATGTAAGAATAACTTAGGTTTACTTGATTATCCACACATAACTCATGTTAAAAAGTAAAATGTATCAAATATGATACATCAGGCTTTTAAGGAACATTTATTTGTACATTTTCCAGTCATTATTGTACTGCATTGCATAGAGAGCGTTGACCAAAAAACTAAGCATTGAAATATCATTGTACTCAGACATATTATTAAGAGATATAATGTGACAACTTATATTTATATGCATTTAATGCAAGTTGTCTGCAATACTAAAGATATAATAAAGATCTCATTGATTCACAAGGAGTCAGAATTTCATCTTACTGTTTGGCCATATAAATATCTGCAACTGCACCAAATTGCATATTTTTGCATATTTGCTCAATTTGGGCCTCTAAATAAAATTAAGGTGTGCCAATGTCAGTGTCAGAACAATTAGAAGAAATTAATAGTTCTTAAATCTTAAAGGAACAGTTCACCTAAAAAAAAAGAAAAGAAAATTTGCTGAAAATGTACTCCCCTTCAGGCCAAGATGTAGATTAGTTTGTTTCTTCATAGGAAGAGATTTGGAGAAATGTAGCATTACATCACTCACTCACCAGAGGATCCACTGCAGTGAATGGGTGCCGTCAGAATGAGAGTCCAAACAGCTGATAAAAACATCACAATAATCCACAAGTAATCCACACCACTCCAGTCAATCAACTGATGAAAAACTCCAACATTAAGGCATTTTAGTCTTAAATTTTGGCCATAATCCATATTATGCTTCCTCCAGTGAAAAAGTCTATCCTCTGTTGTCTTCTCACATCAAAATAAACCAACATGTTTGTTAAGAACTGTTTTGGACTGTTTTCTCTTGTAAACAGTGCTTGGTCTGTGCATATTTCTGTCCTGATTCAGACAAGATGACTTTTTCACTGGAGAAAGCAACATTATGGATAGAGGAATGGCATTTTAGCCATAAGCAATGGTTCGAATTTAAAAACATCTTAATGTTATTTTTTCTTACAAATACACATCTTTTCACTTCACGAGACATTAATTGATGGACTGGTGTTGTGTGGATTATTGTGATGTTTTTATCAGCTTTGTTGACTCTCATTCTGACAGCACCCATTCACTGCAGAGGATCCATCTTGAGCAAATGCCGTAATGCTAAATTTCTGCAAATCTGTTTACTCTCTGAGGGAGAGTAAATTGTAATGTTCGTTTTTGGAACTATTCCTTTAAAATATAACCAAATGATTTTTGAAATGATATTTAGCATTAGTTTGGATATGAGTTGTGATGCTGTTTGTGTGTTTTGGTCAGGACCTGGAAGAGTTGTTGAACAGGGTTAACAGCGCGGACTCTGCCCTCGCTATCGAGCAGAGCGGGGCGGCCATCATCGAACAGATCCAGAGGGCCAGAGAGCGTCGCTCCCAGATCACCTCAGAGGAGATGAAAGCCGTCATAGAAGAGAGAGACGCTGCTTTAACCAGGGTACAAACTTGCAGCACACACACGCTCTCGCGAAGGGTCAATCCTAACACACACCAGCCTTAAACACTCCACTCACAGTAGTTGTGTACCAAGCCAGAAACCTTTACACCATAGAAAAAAAATCAAATACAACTCTCTAAATATTGACTATCTCTCCTCCTGCGTTTAAACTCCTCTGCAAGATGACTTTGATTATTGGTCTATTAAAGCACATACATCTGTGTTTATTCACAGATCCTGCACTGATTTAAGAATCAACACCAGCTACCTAATTCACATGTAGGGACAAATATTGCTGCATAACCTCAAATATTTGGTATATCGTTCCTACACACATAATTCAATCAAATGAAAACAAACAAGCAGGTAGCTAAATATTGACATCCAGATATTCAGCTTCATCATAGAGTTCAAGTGTGGGGCAGTGGATGTATTTGCTGGGATTTCTTTGTTGATAAATGCTGCCTATGTTTCATAATTGGTGTTATATAATGTGGTCGATTTTATTATTTGGACACAGAATTGTATCTAACGGTCATTCCCAGAGTTGTTTTGTGTACAGGTCATCAAGGCCTTTCTGAATATTTGGTTTTCCAGATTTGTGACACTCAGAATTTTAGACGGGTAATATGTAATCAAAATTAATGGATATGAGGTGGTGTTTATTGGATATGGTGATGCAAATCTCTTTTATATGATCAAAAACATGGGTGATGGCAAAAATGTTGACATTTTAGAAATAAAATTCTGCAACAAAACATAGTGTACTACACATAGTGTACAAACTGTTCATTTGATTGTAAATTCATCTGTGTAGGTGGTTGCCAGGTATAATGTGCTATAATATTTCTGTGGTTGGATACACAGGAATATTTTTGATTGAAATGATTTTCATCTTCCTTGTCGGGACCTGCTTTGGTCCTTAAAAGCCCTGCCCGACAGGAGTGAATAAGTAGGAGAAAAAAAGCCATTGCGGCAAACTGAACAAATGCAGCTACGTGGAAGACTTGCTGTGCTATGACACCTCTACATCTCGTGTGTGTGTGTGTGTGTAACTGTTTTTTCTATCTTGGTGGGGACTTAAACCTGAATACACACAGACTCATGGGGACTTGTGTCACGGTAGGGACCTAAATTGAGGTCCCCACGGGTAAACAAGCTAATAAATCACACAGAATTAAGTTTTTTGAAAATCTAAAAATGCAGAAAGTTTCCTGTAAGGGGTAGGTTTAGGTGTAGGGTTGGTGTAGGGCGATAGAAAATACGGTCTGTACAGCAGAAAAACCATTACGCCTATGGAGAGTCCCCACAAGAATGGCGAAACAACTGTGTGTGTGTGTGTGTGTGTGTGTGTGTGTGAGAACTCATAAATGAATAATGGCAGGGTTTGTGGCATAAGAACACAGTTGCTTAGTTCCGGCACATATAAATCAGAGTTGTAAAACCTTTCACTACAGAGTAACCAGACCACCGGTCTTATTTCTGCCTTCACTGCAGATATTATGTTTTTTGTATGCCAAATTAAAAAAAAAATAAAAATACAATACAGCTCAAAAATTTGGTAATATTTAGCATTTTTGAAAGAAGTCTCTAATGCTCACCAGTGCTACATTTATTTGATTAAAAATACAGTAAATATTGTGAAACATTATTACAATTTAAAATAATTGTTTTCTTTTTAAAAATATTATAAAATGTAATTTATTCCTGTGATGGCAGAGCTGAATTATCAGCATCATTACTCCAGTCTTCAGTGTCACGTGATCCTTCAGAAACCATTCTTATATGCTGACTTGCTGCTCAAGAAACATTGATGAATAGAAAAATCAAATTATTTAATTCAAATTCAAATTGTTATTTGGAACATAAATCTTTTGTAACATTATAAATGTCTTTATGGCCACTTTTGGTCAGCTTAATGCATCCTTGCTGAATTAATACATTATTAGTGAATTAACAATTTTTTTTTATTTATTTCAAAAAAAAAAAAAAATGTCACCAACCTCAAACTTTTGAACGACAGTGTGCATATGTGTGTGTATATATATATATATATATATATAAATAATGACTTTTATTTAGTCTGATATGCTATTATAGGTCATTTAGTTTGTCCGAATAATATGTTCAAAGAATGTAAGAGGACTAAAATGAGGACTTGTTTAATTAAAAAAAAAAAGGGAGAACACATGTTGGATTATTTGAGACCTAATGGTTAGTTTTTTTGCTCTGTTCATAGTGAAATGTACTTGTATCACTCAGAAACTTCCGATCAACTGAGTCCTTTATTGGAGGTAGGCCAGATTCATAAAATAAATCCTGTCATGAAGATAATTCAGCTGGAAAGCCAGTAGCAGCTCGACCATGACAACCTGTGTTAGTCTCTCTGATATGAGCAGAAGGCCAGGTGTCAGTCTTCTAACTCCGCCCAAAACCCACCCGCACACACTGCCAAACGCTGCCTGCTTTTTCATTGGGGCCAAAAACCTGAATCTATGGGGCAATTTCAGAAGTAAGTTGCAAACCCCACGCCTAATCCCTCTGAGACGGGAATGGGTCCTCTCTCTATCCTCAAGGATATCTCCCTCCCCTGCCGTTCTTCCCATCTCTCTCCTCATCTCGCAGGGATTAGAGCCCGGCTGCAGGCAGAGGGCCGCCACATCCCTTTGGCCTGCCAGAATATGAAAAGCTGGATAAGTGCTGGAGGAAATAAATCTTATTCTCACTTCCTTCCTCTCCTCACAGTTAACGCGGAGAATAAGATCCGCTTCGTTATGTCCCTGCGCTGGGCGCTTATTGAATTTCTCTTGATCTTGATAGAGTGCTGATGTTAAAGTGAGAGAGGAAATGAAGTCGCATCTCGTGGCGAATTAGGGTTGTCTTGAGATCTTATTCTGCTGGGGGGTTTTTTACACTCGTAGTACATGATGTCACTTGGGTCAGACTTCTTGTGTTGTTGTGCTGGTTAATATTGATTAAAAAGTTAAAATAAATGAACATGTCTGTTCCTGCACCCCATTTCGCCTCAACTGCTGCTATTTTTGGTGCCTTTTGCATCACCGCAGAGGTGCATTCTGATTAAAATACGTTTCCCCCTAAAAGACATCTGCTGCCCGAGAACCATAACTCAGGCTGACACTAAAGAGGCACTGTGTGTTTTGTCTGGATGGCGGTGGTATTATTTTAGTCTGCAGAGGAAAGAGACAGGAGTGGGGTTGGTGGCTGAGAGGCTGGTTTGCGCCGGCGCTACTCTTTTGAGACGGCTGAATGTTGAAACATTGGGACTTGTCAGGCCGTGAGGATGGTTTACATTCCTGGTAAGTGTCCGTCGATGCTGGAATGTGCACATGGAGAGGAGCACATATGGACTGGTAGAAAACAAGCCCGCTTACAATAATACCCACCAAAGAGCTGGTCGTGTTGATGTGTGTTTAAAGCGCCTGTCTGTCTGTTTGACAGCCGGCCAGAGGGTCTTGTACTGTATGGAAAAATGAAGATAGGCTATGTGGATAAGGAAATAATGTATAGGCACTTGTGGTGTTGATTAAAAGTGCTGCTCAGTCATATTTGAATGTAGTGAAATGACTTTCAAAACACCGTTTTGTATTTATAATAGTTTTAGTATTTATAGTATTTGAGCCACTGACAGTTTACCCTGAAGCATTTAAAATCACTTTGTCTTATGCTGTTTTGGGAAAAATGCAATGCATTTTTGGCCACACTTTATTTTACGGTCCAGTTCTCGCTATTGACAAACCATTAACTAGGACTTTTGCCTCAATAAACTCCTAATTTGCTGCTTATTAATAGTTAGTAAGGTAGTTGTTAAGTTTAGGTATTGGGTAGGATTAGGGATGTAGAATATGGTCATGCAGAATATGTGCTTCATAAGTACTAATAAACAGCCAATATGTTAATAATAGGCATGCTAGTAAGCAACTAGTTAAGAGTGAGAATTGGTCCCTATACTACAGTGTTACCTCATTTTTAAAAAAATTTGATTTGTTATATATATATATATATATATATATATATATATAATTTACATTTAGTTGAGCCATTGTTTACACAGTTTACCCCAAAGACTTAATTTGTTGGAAAAATGCAGAATTTAGTAATTCTAGATAATTTACATGATTATTTATTTATTTTATTTATTTATGTTGATTTTTACTTATTTAATTCTTTTTTTAATTATATATATTTTTAATAAATTTGCTTTGGCATGTAATTAATTGTACCTAAATAACATTACTATTAGTACTATTAGTGGGAAAAATTTGATAATTTTATAATTCTTTCGACAAATAATTGACATTTGTTTTAAAAATATTTTTTATATTTAAAATATTAAAATATTTGTAGTTTTTTAAAAAAATATTATGTAATATATTTATTTTATTTTTGATAAACTTGCTTATTAATTTTGCAGGTACATGCAAATAAATAAATAATAGTAATTATAACAAACAAAAAACTTTTATGGCATCTCTCAAACACAAGCAGTTGTCTGCAATTTTTTAAATATATATATAGAGTTACTGAAGTGGTTTAAACTACTTTTCTTTTCACTCTATGGACGTTCCACAGCACTCTCTTGAATTTCGTGCATATTTTTCTTCATAAAAGTCAGTGATTTTATTTTTGAACTACACCACAAATGAGTCTGTCCCTCCAGGGATCACAGACACAAACGGAGAGTTATATCAGTAAGTGTGTGCTGAGGTTCTTACAGTAAATATAGTAATAACTGAGAATGTAGGTTTATACCCTGCAGAGATTTCACCTCTCATAGAACAGACTTACATACACATGATTTTTCCAACTGGTTTTCACAGGGTTCCTGAGCCAACTTTAATGCAAATATTTAAACGCTTTCAAAAAAGTTATAATCATATTTGTCCACCAGTGTTTTGCAGATTAAATGATTCTGTCAAGATAATAACCCCCACTCCTCTAAACAGGGCAAATTAGCATTAGAGCGCAATTCCATAAAAGCACCGATGGGAGGGTAAGATTCTGCGTGTGATTTACTGACAATGTGCGCATTAAAGAACACAGACGCAGCCAGATCATTTCCATAACGACCAGCGCAATCTACCAAGAGCAAAACAAATTAGCGCCTGCTTTAAGACATGCTTTTTTTGGGCGTTAAATAATGGCGCAAATACCAGTAATTTGACGAGCACAAACGTTAGTAAATCGTATTGCGTGATACATTTGAATACTCTCCTCCCATAAATTTTACGTCTGAAAGAGACACTCCTACAAATGCATATTCAATAAGGTCAGGAGCAAAAATAACTGTGTCCATGCCTTTTCAGAGCTAATTCTTCACTGCGCATCTTTAGTAAATCCTGATAGTACTATTTTTGCGCCAAAATACGGCACTGGTGCAAGCTGTTAGTAAATCTGGCCCTAAGTCTATAATATCCAACCAGTTATTTTAAAATGTAAATATAATAAACTATAATGCACAGTGGAAATTTCTGAGAAACATCTGTAACACAGAAACAGTGCATTGAAAGTGACCTAATAGGATCATTTAACATCATTTTGGCTTGTTTAGTTAATGCGAAAGCAACCAAGTGTGAAAGCAAGTGTCTTTTAGCTGGTCTAATCACCTGGGTAAATTCTGATTTAATGCATTCAAGTGATCCCGTTTCTCTCTCTCTTCCCCAGTGCAAGCGTCTGGAACAAGAGCTTCTTCGTGTGAAAGAGCCGTGCCATAATTCTGCAAACAGCACCCGCCACCTGGCCTCCCAAAACAATCGGGAACGAGCGAGCAAGGTAAAGCACACACACACCTCCCACGTGGGAAGAAGCCTCTGGAAATTAATGTCATGAGCCCTCGGGTTAGCCTGCGCTAGCTTTCAGCGAATACACGTAACACGCCAGGGTGTTTGCCAACAACACCATTCACCGTACGTGCGGCCCCCCGCATATGGTGCCCCGGCCCCCTTATCAGCCCGTCATTACGCTCTCCACTGTATCATTCATTAACTTCTATTTGCTCTCTCCTGCTCTTGTTTTCCAGCGATTTGCAGCGATATAGACTGACGGCCCCGGGTGTCTGTTTGACAGGGTTTTAGGATGACACAGGCCGGTCAGTGTGCTGCGATGCTTCGCCGCGGGTCTGTCAGGGAGACACAGGGCAAACACGGGCCTATTTGATTTGCTGTATTTATCTGATGCAGTCAGAGCCCTTGAGTTTAATGCAGAGTGCTGTAAAAGGGCCGTCATTAGATAGAGCTGAGTAAACACGCGCTGAGAGAGACTGGGGCAAGCAGGGGGGCTGATTTCAGCAGGGGTGCTGAGTCAGGGCCATGCCCCGGACCTTTACCGCACATTAACACACTTACTATCCTGCATCTTAAGTGAATATACGAATGCACTAACTGCATTTGATGTCATCATCCACTTAACCTCACCACCCAGTGGGCTGATGATGTCAGAGCGGAGGTTGAGCTTGTCTTATTGTTAGCATGGTGACCATTTTTATTTGATTACTTAATGTGTGTATTTCACCTTTCAGCATACAAGGTTTTATTCGTCGCATATATACAAATCAGTGTAATGACAATGAAATATGTGCTGTTATTTAACTCTTTGATCCTTTGATGGGGTAAACCCTACTCAGAAAAGTAAATAAATGAATATTTATTATTTTATTATTTATTAATTAATAATAATAACAGTGAAAGTTAATAATACAACTAGATAATAATAAAAGTTAATAATATAACTAGATAATGATCAATGATAATTCAAAAGAAATTATTTTTTATTATTGAATTTTACTTATTATTATTATGAATAGTAATAATAACAAAAGGTAATAAAATCTAGATAATTTAATAAATAATTAATAATAAATCAAAATAAATTTATTATTTAATTTAAATTATTTATTATTATTATCATCATCATTATTATTATGAATAGTAATAATGATAAAAATGTAATAATAGCTAGATAATTTAATAATCAATAAATCAAAATAAATTATTTGTATTATTATTTACTTTTATTTTACTGATATTAAAAATAATAATAATAATAATAATAATTATTATTATTATTGTTTCTAAAAATAAATGTTAATTCACTTTTTTTTTATTTAGCCATTTTTAAAAGTGGTTTAAGGAAATGTATTTCAGATGCTTATTCATCCATGCGCTTTCTAGGCCAGTATTGACTTGTTGGTGTAGCCATATGAGGAACATTTGTTGTCGGATTCACAGTTTATGAAACAAACCAATGGTGAGGGGCAAATTGATCATAAAGATATTTCAGTTGTGTGGTATCACAGATTTTATTATTAACAAATAGATGCTGGGTTGTTTGTATTTAGTCGTGACGATGTGGATTGTGGTCTGAAAATGCTGGGATGCAACTGTGCCACATGGTGACGATTACCGGTAGGTATAAAACAATGATTATTTATAATCTGTTAAAAAGGTCCAGTCTGTCTCCAGGCAAAGCTTTCTGAAGATTTCAAAAAAATTATATTTCACATTTAAGACTGTTCGGCTGATGGCTTATTAAGAAATATATTAAATTTTGTTATTAATGTAGCACTTGGTTTTTCTATAAATCCCCTTAATTATAGATTGACTCCTGGGATTACAGAGCGGGGTTTTTAATTTAAAACGAAATGGGAACAGCTGTCGTAAAATTAGTCAACAGTGCCAGGAACATATCCACAAAACAATTTAAAAATGAACAGGACTTCCACTTATCGATTGACATTTTACTTTAAAGAAAGCCGGAGGAAATCTGCAGGGTGGAAAAAGAGTTGAGTTTAAGATGATGAGCAAAGACTTCTCCATCTCAGATCTTTATATTTAGCTTTTAGCTCACACTAACTTCCAGGGATTTCATTTGGATGATTCATTTCAAGGTTTTAATCGCCGCACACTTTAGAGATTAACCAGTGTTCTTTTTTATCATGGAAATTATGATCAAAGATAGGCAAGTTGTTTTTTCTTTTCTCTTTTCAATTAAGATGGAAATTAGGGGCGTATTTAGCATTTGTTGTCATTTCATCATAATTTTTCACCAGTACAACAAAGCACCTGCAAAGTGTTTTTTTTGGCTCGTGACTTTTGTCAGTTGATAGCACCCGGGGCTATTCCTTGTCTTATCTCTTCGGTCTGTTTCATTTTCACCTCAGCACATGTACAAGAACCTGTTCAACAACCATCTCCGAGTCGTCACAATAAATTTATCATACAGCTTTATTGTGGGTCAGGTTTCGCTATCTTTGTGGCCACCAGTTGCACACAGTAAAAAATGACCTGCAGTAGTCAACAAGAACTACAAAAATGTCTAATTAAAATCTGAAATGGCCAGAAGGTGTATAAAAGGGTGTGCATGTTTTTTTAAGGTGCAAAAATGATCAGGCACACATTTAATCCTTGCTATTTAGCTAATTTGATTACATTTTTAGCACCTTTTAACACATTTAAATATTTTCTGCAGAATTTCTCAGATTTTTCCCTCCAAATTAGACAAAGAAAATGTCAAATAATCTGCTGATTTCATCTGGGCTCTTCATTTTAGAACAATATGTTAAAAGGAAATGTGTGTGTGCAAGAAAGCGGGTTTGTTGGGACCAATTTTATGGTAATTTCACGGGAAGAAAAGCCTTTTGGGAATGTCCTGACAGAAAACAAGATTCATTCAAGGAACAAAAAATTGTCAATTCTTACAGTTAGTCTGTAATGATTAGAATTCGCTTTAATACAGATTGATATATGTGCTGTTTCGTCGGCTGGTTTTAGTTTGAAACGCGCGAGTCCCTCTAAATGCTGAGTGGGGGATGTGGACGAGAGCTTTGCCCTCTCTCTGAACCACCTGTGTTTGCTCTGCAGCTTTTCTCTCTGCATTGACAGCAGTGAAGTGATCTCACACGCCTGCTCCTGCCCCCATCACTCTCTAGGCCTTCATCGCTCTGGCCAGACCTCACCTTTAACTCTGATTTCATCTGCTCTGAACCTCATGGACCATTAAATGTGGATCATATTATCTTTATGGCCTTTTTGCTGTCAGTTTCCCCAAAAATGCCCTTCTGTTTAGATAGAAATATTGAAATTCTGTGGAACACAATAGTAGAAGCTGTAGCTCTCAAATCTCATTTGCACTTGTGTGCATTCAAACCTGCCAGATTTAATAACTTTGAATTAATATCAACATCTTTTCATGTTTGAATGTTTGGGATTGAATGAACTAACTTTAAATATAGCAATCTAGTTATGTGGACTACTTTTAATATATATTTATGATGCTTTTTTGACTTTGTCTCTGTTCATGATATGATTTCATCCTATAGAAAAATAGTAATGAAATGGGTGCCATTTACTTTAGTATGTTTTAGAAAACACTATTTTAGTTGTTTGGTTTTTTTTGCTATTTTTACTTCAAAAGTTCGTGTTTAATTTAATGCGTTGCTTGCTTTTTCTTTGTAACTAACTGTGACATTTCCTTGAAATTTCTGAGGGAAAATTGTTTTAGAGCCATTTTTTTTCAATGAACAGTAATTTTAAAACTTCTACATGTGAAATGATCCATTTTATGATTAACCTTTGCATAGTTGTTTAGTTCACAGTTCACGCTTTATCAGGGCAGGCCAGTGCGCCGAATACTGAGTAGGGGTTATGTTAATGTGGTTACTGCCGTGATGTCATAACCATGATGATTTAACATGTTTTTGCAGGTTACATTTCATAAATGGTCTGAATGACCTGCTTTGTGACTCTTTTTATTTATTTCAAAAGACCCAGAAAAATAAGTGGCAGCGTTCAGTGACCTCTGACATGATATGGGCCGTGCAGTTTTAAATGAGCTCCAGTCCGCTCCGTCGCTCTGACTGTGACACCGCTGATAACCTCCATCACATCCTCCTCTCCCCACTGGGTCAGAAAGGCCACGACCAGCCCACCTCTGCCCCACCAAACACTCGCTCATAAAGGTCAAGGCTGCGACCCTCCTTTGCAGGGCTTAATCTCTACAGGTTAACACGTTACTCTGGGAACCTAATTTGGATAATATTGTAATGAATGCTGATAAAATACATAAGATTAAAAGAATTGTGCTTTGAAGTTGAGCTCCCCTCCCTGTTGGAGAAAAGTACATATTGACTTTAGAGGTTTGAGGCTTTTTGATGTTCTCTTTGACTTGCGAGACCCGCGCTCCGGTAATTAGAATGATTGGGGCCGCACCAGCGGAAGCTGCATGCGCTTATGGGTAAAAGTGTTTCGGGGATTTAAATGCACCGGGCGTTCGAGTCATAGGCCTGTTTCTGTTACAGTCATACGTTGTGGTGAGAAAGCACGCAGAATTATCTATAGCATGCAAAGATGTGTCTTTAGCCTGCAGTTGAAGATTTTTAATCACAGGCCGCATCAGAGATGTATAACGGTATACATGCTCACACAGCTAACAGGGAATGTTCTCAGAAACTTCTGGCAAGGTTCTCTCAAAGTTATGAACAGTTATTCTTCCAGTAACGTTAAAAGAACATTGATTTAAAGCTATCTGATTTTTAATAACACTGTTAGCGCAAAAACTTTATTTAAGCATTGTTCATGGAATGTTTTTTCTTAAACATTAGTTGTTAGTGCATGTCACGTTTTTTAAAATGTTGCTAACTACTACTTTCAGATGGTTCAGAAAACATTCAGAATGAACATTTCCATAATGTTTTAGAATTATAAAATGGAACATTCTCTTAATGTTTTCTCTAACTAAACATTAAGTGAAAAAATAAACATAAAAAAAATGTTCAGAAAACATTCAGAAAAAATAGTTCATGAATTACATGAACACGTTAGCAAAACATTCTTCGAACAAATGAAAAAAAAATATTATGCATTGTTCATGTAATGTTTTTCTTAAATATTTTAATTGTTAGTTTAATCTAACGTTTTCTAAACATTTAAAAAAACTGGACATTTTAAACGTTCAGAGAACATTCCAAAATAACGTTTTCATAACTTACTAGGAACGTTAGCGGAACATTCTTAGAACACGTTCTTGTTAAAAACTACTGTAATTCTGCATCATTCTTGGAACTTTTTCTCTGAAACATTTTAATTGTTAGTTATTTTAGTTTGCCAAATGTTTTTAAGAGTTGCTGCTTACTGGTTTCAGATGGTTCAGAAAACATTCAAAAGTGACGTTCCCATAATGTTTGCAGAATTTTGAAATGGAATTTTTTTTAACATAACCAAGGAAAGAAAAAAACATCACTGTGAAGCATTGCAGATTTTGGCTATTGTGCTTCAGTTGATTTTAGTGAAAAAGAAACTCCCATCCAGTGCATCTTGATAAGATACTGCTCCTTTTCAAACAGGTGCCAAATTGAATGTGTTTTGCAGACAATGCCTCCAGTAGGATGAAAACTTTCAAGTTTTATCGCAGTTTATGATACACCCCGAAGATAAGGCACGGACAGCATTCATGTGTTTCTGAAAAAACTGTTGAAATTCCAAGCCTATCAATGACACACCTCAATTCAACAAACCCTAGAGTATAGAAAAAGTTACCAAAGAGTCATTCATCTTCAGCGCTTATGATGATAACTCCACGTCTTGCATTCATTTGAAGGAATAGTTCAACAAAGAAATATAAATATTGTCATTATTTACTCACTCTCATGTCATTCCAAACCTGTATGACTTTCTTTAATCTGTGGAACACAAAAGGACACACTCTGATGAATGTCTGAGCTGCTGTTTTCAATACAACAAACGTATATTGTGATTTTTACTGATAAGCTCCACTAATGGGATAAAAAGCACTAAAATGATAACTATAAAATGTTAATAATCATTCTAATTCTAAAACACTACACAATGCAATTTGTCATTCAAAATAAGGAGTAAAACTCCTGGAAAAAAACAATCATTGCTGAATATTCCTTCATATTAACAGTACTTTGGGCTGGATTTTTATGGACTTTTCTTAGAGTCTAGTTCACACGTCTCGAAAAACAGACCACAGTTTACCTCAGTATTTGCAGAAAATTGTTCCTTTCCAGTCTTGAATCTCATTCGCACTTCTACTCAAAGATATTGTATGACTTCTGTAGACTTTTAAGTGCTTATTTGTCTTGTTTGAAGCTTGAAATTTTTCATTTAGGGCTCCTCTAGACATACAGGTGTGGAATAACATGGAGAACAGTAAATGACAGAATCTTTTTTGGATGGTAAACTATTTCTTTAAAAGAAAAAGGACATGTTGATCCTCTGTCTTTCTCTTTTAACTCTTTTATCGCCCCAACTCTCCCTGTCTTTGTCCTCCCTTGTCTCTCACGAGTATATTGCAGGCCTTTACAGTAGCACAGGTTGTCTTGTTTGTTTAGACAGTCTCCATTGTGCCTGTCTGCTCGCCCAGCTGTTGATAGGATGAGCCCATCAATACATCTGTTTCAACGGCTGGTCATTAGCAGGGGCTTTATTGTGCCACAGGTTTAGGCACTGAGAGGTAGGGTACAGTGTTTACCCGGCCTTCCCCGCACCCACCGGCGCAGGCATCCCTCGGTCTCACGACACACCGCTGCTGAGTAGGTGCTGAGTTAGGAGACAATAGAGTCAATTGGATCCCCCTCAGACTGAGTTTCTCCTTGTGTGCACACGAACCAATGAATCAAGTTCAGTTGGAGTTCAGATGGTTATCTGTCTGACATTGGCGGTGAATAAAAGCTGAGTTCTGCCTGGTCTGAAGTCGAGAAAACAATGAAATGAGCCCATAAATATGAAATGATGTTATTTAATGTTTGATTGCTCTTCATTAGACTAGTGTGCTCTACGTGACATTAGGAGAAACCGATGGCGTTAATGAAAATGTGGTGCATACAGTTCCTGCATTATATTATGAACTGTGTTTCTCCTGCATTTACGTACTGACGAAAGCACAGTGCATGCAACATTTTTAAGTTATTTGGTTTGATTCATTACTGTTGCAACAGTTGATTTGCAATATTTTTAGGTTTTGTATTTTTGCATTTGTATAGATTAATATATCGGGCAATTAATCATCAAATATTTGGCAAATTTTAGACTCCGCATTGGTGAGAAATCATGTCCACTTAATAGTTCCCCATTGTCAGTTCCACAGTCTACCAGCAGTTAATGCATAAATATTATGTATTCATTTCAGCGTTTTTTTTAAGCATTATTTATTTTCATAATTTTTTCATATAAACTAAATATTATTTTGAATACATTTTAACAGGTTTTATTTATGAATTAATTATTATTGTTTATTTATTTTTAACTTTTTTAACTCTTCAGCTATGTGCTGGTGCACATGGGATTCTTTGTTCCTTTGAGGTTTAGTAAATATTAATTATTAAATATGTATTCATTTCAACAGTTTTATTTCTTTACATTTTTTTCTTTTCTTTTTTCTTTTGCTATTAGTAAAACTCATATTGACTGTGCGCTAATTCTCCTTATGGAATTCTTTGTATTTCTTTGAGGTTTATTTAGGAGACAATAAAGTAAATAATTAATAATTATGTATTCATTTAAACTATTCTTATTTATGCAATATTTATTTTCCTTTTTTATTTTTACAAGTTTTTTTTTCCCGCTGGTAAAACCCATATCAGCTGTGCTGTTCCCCTCATGTAGCTCTTTGTCCTTCTTAAAGGTTTAGTTTTTCATTTGAGCTGTCCATACATGAACAGTGTGTTGTAACAGAGCGTGATATGATCTGACATGCATTTCTCCAATCTCTACAGCTTGAGGAGGAGCTTCAAGAAGCCCAGAGAGAACGAGATAAGGCCCTGCTACACAGTCACACAGTGGAAGAGGAGCTGCAAACCTTACGCAGGTATCGCAGGTGAACCACCTCACCTTACACTGCACAGTAACTCCTTAAACCACTCACTTAATGTATTTTACAGTTTGAGTTGTGGCGGCGCATGAACCTGCTGTGACATGTCTTAAGTGTTCAATGAACTTACAAATAAACAAAGGTGCAGGGCAAGGTGTTCTGGAGGATTGTAATAATTCAGGTGATGGATATTGTGTTGGTGTTAGTGCAGGAATTAGGAGAAAGCCTTTGCATGGCATTCCAGAGGTGAGGAACCAAGAGGGCTTTGTTTTAGAGGGTCCAGTCCATCATCTCTGGATTCTTGAGGTTTATGCATGTCACAAAAACCATAGTTGGTAACGCTTTAGATTAGGGAACACATATTCACTATTAACAAAGAGTTTTCCCTTAATAAACTCCTAATTGTTGCTTATTATTAGTAAGTAAGGTAGTTGTTTGTAGTTGTTAAGTTTAGGTATTGAACAGGGTTAAGGGATCTAGAATATGGTCATGCAGAATAAGGCATTAATATGTGACCATGGACCTCAAAACCAGTCTTAAGTGTCAATTTTTCGAAACTGAGATTTATACATCATCTGAAACCTGAATAAATAAGCTTTCCATTGATGTATGGTTTGTTAGGATAGGACAATATTTGGCTGAGATACAACTATTTGAAAATCTGGAATCTGAGGGTGCAAAAAAATCAAAATATTGAGAAAATCACCATTAAAGTTGTCCAACTGAAGTTCTTAGCAATGCATATTACTAATCAAAAATTAAGTTTTAGTATATTTGCGGTAGGAAATTTACAAAATATCTTTCTGGAACATGATCTTTGCTTAATATAATAATGATTTTTGGCATAAAAGAAAAATGGATAATTTTGACCCATACAATGTATTGTTGGCTATTGCTACAAATATACCCCAGCGACATAACACTGGTTTTGTGCTCCAGGGTCACATATGTGCTTTATAAGTACTAATAAACAGCCAATATGCTAGTAATATGTATGCTAATAAGCAACTAGATAACAGTGAATATTATTCCCTAATCTAACACTTTATTTCAAGGTTCAGTTCTCGCTATTAACAAACCATTAACTAGGACTTTTGCCTCAATAAACTCCTAATTTGCTGCTTATTAATAGTTAGTAAGATAGTTGTTAAGTTTAGGTATTGGGTAGGATTAGAAATGTAGAATATGGTCATACAGAATATACTAATAAACAGCCAATATTTTAATAATAGGCATGCTAATAAACAACTAGGTTAAGAGTGAGAACTGGTCCCTATACGTTAACTCATAATTTTATCTAGCCAGACTTTTGACTAGTTTACTCCACAAATGTTCATTGTTGCAGCATGGGAGCTCATAAATGTAACTTTGTTTCCCATCCAGAAATTGCCAGGCAATCACATTGGAGTTTGCCATTTTAGAGACCACTTTCCATTTTTTGTGCAATATGCATCGAGTGGTCTGAGGTTAAGACTAGTACCATTGTTCACCTACTGTACACTCTTAAAAAATAAAGGTTCTTTATTGGTGTCTGTGGTTCCATGAAGAACATTTAACATTCATGGAATCTTTCCATTGCACAGAAGATTATTTTAAGTGGAAAAAGTTTTTTTAGATTATTAAAATGGTCTGCAGACTAAGAAAAAATGGTTCTTTTAAGAACTGTTCACCAAAAGGTTCTTTGGAAACCTCAAAATGGTTCTTTTATGAAATCTATTCTTTTCTAAACCTTCATTTTTAAGACTGGAGGTACATTAGTAAACAGTACAAGCCTTCTTTTTTCTTGTTTAACTCCATCTTTTGGTCAGCCAGCAGTAGAATAGTTGTTAATGAGGTGGATTTTCAAAACTTCCATAATTTAAAAAGACCCTCACTGCATGTCACTCATTTCACCTAATTTCATTACTGACCGAAGCAGAAAGCATGCATCATGCACTGAGTCATCATAATCCAGCTTTATAACAGATTATGAACATTGAAACTGGCTTTTATGTGTTTTGTTTGCTTTGCCCAGAGAAAAATGAATTGCTCGACTTAAATGCAGTGAGTCATTAGATTACCGCAAACTCATGATCTCAAGGTTTGGAGCGTTCGTGAAGTTGTGATCTTGAGCCACGTCTCCTGGAGACGCTGTCAGACGTCTGTCCACCCTGGGATTCTCAGCGCAAAAAAGCCTCCAGAGGCACAGACCGCAAACGTTTCGGCACCACCGAACATCTGATTGTTTTGGCCTGCGAGTTGGGGTTTATCTGTCAGTGAGGACGGCTTTGATAGACGATATGGAGTAAATACATTTGGCTCATAAACTGGTCGTGCTGGTTAAGTGAGCAGTGTCCGGTTTCACCAAGACGTACATCCGTGTGTATCAAGGACTTTCCATTTGCATTCGTCACGTCTTATTAGATCTCTTCCGCATCTAGTTGTGCATGATTGAGTGTTTGTTTTTCACTCCAAAAGGGTTTTACCACCCAATCATGCCATAGGAGAACACTTTGCAATAAGGTTCAGTTTGTTTAATTTTTACAGCATTTATTCATCTACATTAATGTTAATTTATACATGTACATTTTTAACATTTTAAGTTGGATAAATTAACATTAGTCAGTGTTTTATGGACTAACATGAATTAACAATGAACAATAGTACACTACTGTTCAAAAGTTTGGTGTTGTTAAGATTGTTTAATGTTCTCACCAAGGCTGCATTTATTTGATTTAAAAAAAAAAAAAAAAAGAAAAAAGAAAAAACAGTAATATTGTGAAATATTTTTTCTATTTTAATACATTTGAAAATGCTGTTTTTTCCTGTGATGGCAAAGCTGAATTTTCAGCATCATTACTCCAGTCTTCAGTGTCACATGATCCTTCAGAAATCATTCTAATATGCTGATTTGCTGCTCAAGAAACATTTCTTATTATTATCAATGTTGAAAACAATTGTGCTGCTTAATATTTATGTGGAAACCTTGATACACTTTTCTATGGATTCTTTAATGAATAGAAAGAACAGCATTTGTTTAAAATATAACTATTTAAAATAGAATTTATTTATTATAATTACATTTATTTTATTTCTAATTTATTTATATAATTTATTTAAAATAATAAGAGTTTTGACTGCCACTTTTGACCAATTTAATGCATCCTTGCTGAATAAAGTATTAATTTTTGTAAACAAATCTTGTGCATATTTATACATTTCAAATTAATATTAAAATAGATTTTTTAGGAACTGAAAAAGTATTGTTCACTGCTAGTTCATACTATCTAACCCTGAGGTGATGAGGATTGTATGATCTTTGTGTAATATCGGTCTTTAAAAGCAAGATATTTAAAGTGTACCTAAAGTATAATAGTTCCACTTTAGCACAATCAAATATACTTTAGTACATCTTTAGTTGGACTTCAGCACTACAATTGAAGTGCATCAAGTACAAAATTTGTTGTTCCAATTTAGCAGACTTTAGGTATACCAGTTTAGTATACTAAGTACAATTGGGGGGTATTTTTATTAAGTACATAAATATGTAAATGTATTTATAGTATACTTAGCATGAAAGAAAAGTGTTTCAAATACATTTTAGTATAATTATTTCTCACTAGAGAATCCATTAACTTAATTGAACCATATTTTAAAGTGGTACCAAACTTCTTTTAAGGTCCATAAAGAGCTATTCTTTAGTTCCTCAAAAATGATCCAGAAAATAGTTACACGCAATGCTACACACCCAAACTCACTTAATCTGAGAAGAGAGCTCTCACTCTTGTAGTCTTTTCTGTCTGTCCCAGCAGGAGGAGGAGAGGGAACACATTGTATTTCCTCTGACAATCTGCATTGTGTGAGCGTCAGGGTGTCCAGCGCTGGTCCCCAGCCCCTGCCAATGTGGCTGCAGCGCTGAACCTTTAAAAGGAGAATCCTCCAGGCCCAACAAAGGCCAGAGTATGGCTGCGTGTGTTTGCTCTCAGGATTGCCCGACCACCTCCATTGTGTCTTTTAGGATAACAGACAGTCTGTGTCACATGAAAGGGCAGCGAACAGATGAGAGAAAGAATGGGGCGGTAGAAGAAAATGTCTGCGGCGTGAACCTTGGGCTCTGATAGAACTGGCTCTGAATAGTGCAGCGTACACACGCTCCCCGCTGATAAAGAGAAACACTCAGGCAATTTTGTTCACTTGGGGTGGGTTGTTTTAATGGGTTATCATTGGCCGGCTGGTGAAGGAGAGGTTAGACTGTGAGTTTAAGGTGCTTTGTTTGAGCGTCAGCCAGGAGTGAGGCAGCGCTGGATAGACGTGTATTAACACCACCGGTCCCCGTACGGTCCAACTCCCCAGTGATCGCTCATTATCACACATGCTAACAGCTCAACCTGTCAACACTTGCAGCTCGATAGTCATTAGCAGATACAACGTACACATACATGAGCTCTCTTTTTCCAATACTCTTGCACTACGCCGTAAGCCAAAGAGCCCAGTTTCGATTTTCAGCTCAAATCTGATTTTTTTTCCCCAGGTTTTTCACATGACCTTTTAAATCTGACCCACTGGTCTGAATGGTCCTAAACTGACCTGTAAGCATAAACCAACCTGCCCTGACATGTTCATCAAAAAAATCATCAACACATTTCATGATATCATTAATATTATGTTATATTTTATTTTATGAAGTTAGAAGAAATTCATAAACCTCTAAACATCTATGGATCTATGGATTAATATGTATTACATTATATAATAAAATTAGCATATCAATAATTTTTATAGTTTTTATAATATTTTATAATATATATTTAGGATTTTCTATCATTTTAAATATTTATTAATATTTATTACAATAATTATATGTATATATATCAACTAAAGTAAATAAACGTGTGTGTGTGTGTGTGTATAATAAATATATATATATATATATATATATATATATATACAGTATCTCACAGAAATGAGTACACCCCTCACATTTTTGTAAATATTTTATTATATCTTTTCATGTGACAACACTGAAAAAACGACACTTTGCTACAATGTAAAGTAGTGATTGTACAGCTTGTATAACAGTGTAAATTTGCTGTCCCCTCAAAATAACTCAACACACAGCCATTAATGTCTAAACCGCTGGCCACAAAAGTGAGTACACCCCTATATATATATATACTAACATCTGAGAGACAGACAGACGTAAATACATCTATGACAACATACACCCAATTTAACCTGTACTGATGTGTATTAAAAAGGTTCCCAGCATAATACTGGTGAAAATAACATTCAACATTGCAACATTGACTCAGCCAATGGCATGAGTTTGGGGTGGGGCTACTGTTTGTCCAGCCAATGGCAGATTGGCCACTTTTCAAGAAACTTGTTCGAAAACAGCATTTTTTTTTTCACTTCTAAGCAGAAATTCTACACTTTAGTTTTAAAAGGTAGCATACTTGCTAAACACGCATTTTATATATATTTGTATATAAGTAAAAATTAGATGATGGATAGATAAAAATGAAAGGAATGTTGGCCACAAACAGCTATAGAATGGAATGTGCCCCAGATTTGATATTTCTCTCTTTCTATCTCATTATGTTCAGTCTCTCTTTCTCTTTCTTCCTGTCTCAGTCCAGGGACTATGTTAACTACATATGCAAAATCTATAAATCTAATTTATTTGTAAAATTATTGTAGTAAATATAGTAATATGTTTTGTATAGCTCCAAAAAAAAAACAAAAAAAACCTAGGTGTCTGTATGGGAATCAGCGAGTCTTTTTGAACCTGAGCAAACGAATTGGAGAATCATATTAAAATGTCCGAACGTACACGTTCACTAAACAAAATGAATCGGGTGCCCAAAAGCTTCATGTGTGAAAGAAGACATTTTAGGTGAGTGACATTAATAATTGACTATTTTCACTTGTGTGAAAAGCTGCTTGTGCAGCATACAAAAACAGCGATTAGTGATGCTAATGTAAGTCGCTATTCGTTGGAAATTCCGCATTACTAGAACGGCGCTTTTTTGAAAACACCCAAGCTACTGTTATGCTAGCATCGCCAACACAGTTCCATGTTTTTCATGATTGTGGGAACTTGATTCCAACAACAACCACTAAGACAGATAACACCAGATAACACTAGATCTGTTATACGTTAGCTATATGACATTCATGCAGTTGTTTAGCTGTGTCTGTCAGATACGTTAGCCTACTATCTAATATTTGCACTTCTGAACAGAATTCTAATTAGAAAGGTTCATATTGACCTTCCCAATAATTCCGACATGTAACTCTGTATGTGTGCCTGTATGAGTGCATCTGAGGCCTCTGCAAACACACCACCACCATCCTACTTCTGTGTCCTTTTATGTTGCATCTCTGCTGCTGTAGATCAAGGTTGAGCTCATCTGGAGGTCGGCTTCATATCAAAGGCTCCGTGATCTGCTTACAGCATGCCAGGTCCACCACCAACAGGCCTGGGGTGAAAGCCAGTGTGGAGCAGGTGCCTCTCAGTCAAACATAAATCCACAGTCACCTTAAGTGATTCTTTGATCAAGTAAATAATGTTAAAAATGACATTTGCTCAGTTTTGTAGTTTTTTGGATTTACTTTTTCTATTCACTTCTAACTTTCTAAAAGCTTAGTACTACAGTGCAACATTAATATTCAACATAGGCTCATTGGAAAAACATACATTCAATTAGTTCCTAGCAGATAAAAAAAATAAAAAATCTACCTTTTCACACAAATTATGATTACATGGGTGGATTATCAATTAATAAAAACTTATTTTCATGCAGTTCCTTGAGATTTGCATGACTTAATTGCCTATACAGTATATATGGCTTTTCTAACATAGTAAACTTGCTCCATAGCTCACCTGGTACAGCATTATAGTTGCTTGGGCTATGAGTCCTGTGAATCACGAGTCACGTTAATAAAGCTAAAAGCTAAGGACTAGGACAAGCTAGTACTTGGTTCAGCATGTGTGTTATCTTGTTTTCTTTTATTAACATTAAACTGCTGCAATACAGTACGTGCAACAGCCAACGTAATAAAATGTTGGCAGATTCACATTCATCTGTTCTGGATAAAACTGAAAATGCATTTCGTGCCAGTTTGGAAGCCCTAAGAGACCAAGCATTATTATTTTTTCCTTGTTTTTATGATCTTGTGATCTTGACTTAATTTTCTAGTGATCTCGATAACAAGTTGTTTTCTCGTGCTCTTGATATAACAAAAGTTTTTCCTGTGATCTTAACATAACAAAATATTTATTTTCTCATGATCACAACATAATTTGCAGTGTACAAATAAAATAATGAATGACAATAATAATAACAACAACCTGTTTTTCAAACAGTTTATTTTCATTCTGTTTTCTGAGTTCTAAGGTCTCCATTTGAAAAGGTTACTGATTAGAATGAAATAATAGGATGGTTAATAACGTTATATAATTTTTATAATTAGAGTTTTTTGTACTAATGCGTTTCAAAAATACGGGTCGGGTGTGTACATGGAGATCACAAGAAAACAAATATTTTGTTATGTCAAGGCCACGAGAAAAGAAAAAAGAAAAAAATAATAGCAATGCATGGCCTCTTAAGGCTTCCATGCTCCACCCACTGTACATTTGACTTTAAGACCTGGTTTCAAAGACAGGGTTTAGGTTAAGCCAGGATTAGACCATAGATCAATTAGGACATTTAAGAATTTTTAATAAACGTGCCAAAGAAAAAACATTACTGATGTGCACCTTGAGACAAATCAATAGTACCAACATATTTTAAGATATGTCAGTGCAAGTTTCTTACAGTTAAACCAGTCCAGACATGCATTTTAGTCTGGGACTAGGTTTAAGGCTTGTCTGTGAAACCAGGGGTAAATGTTTTACAAAGTGTGCAAGAAGAAACATAAACGCATTTTGCAAGATGTCGCCACAGGCACGTTTTTTTGTCCAATTAGCCTGAGGCACCTTTTTTATTAATCACTGTATGCTCTGGTTTGTTTGTTTGTTTATTTTATTTTATTTCAAAAAGTGTGAAGTGGGAACCAGTGAGCACAGCAGTTTGATTAATGCATGTTTTATTTAAAACAGGTCTCAACTCAATATTCTTATTGTTCAGTACCATTTTCCCTTTCTAAAATACTTAATATGGTTGTGGTATTGTTGTGTGTGCTTCTTACGGTGGTTCTTGATTTTTTTTCTCATAAGCATTCATGTTATAAGTATTCATGTGATGTTGTTTTCAATAGTTCAAGACCACAAGCACTTTCCTGTCCATTCACTGAAAGGACAAGGTGCATATTAAACAATTTAAAGCCTCATAAATAAAGGGAACAATAGACCTTAGTCAGGGTAGACAACAGTCTTTGGGAAATGAAAAAAAAGGCTGTAAGTTTATTTTTACTGTCCGTTCAGTAGACACTTTTTCTGTCGCCATGATTTTTACAATTTTTACCTGAGGCCTATTCACATCAAAAATGATTACTATAAAGATAACTATAACTATAACTATATTAGTGCCCACACCAATGGATGTACGTGCTGCAGTTACATCGTCTGCCACTTCAAATGCTTCTTAAAATCATATGAATTCTAATTGGCTGTCAGAGCTTTTATTGTTCATCAGCTGGGAAAAAAAAAACAAAAAATCCAAATAGGTCATTTTTATACTTTTGGCAGATTTTACATCATGCTAACTTGTCTTTTTAAGTAAGTTATAGCCACCTGAACTAATTTTTAAAGTTCAGCTTTCTTGGTGTAAGCCGCTCATTCTAGAGCGGTATTTTGTATGACAGGCGTACTGTAAATGCACCGCATGAGTTGATACAAACATTATGGCTCTTCCCCTCCATCAGGCGTTTCAGCATTACTCAGCTGCGTGTTTGCAAATCACTAATTCTCCTGGTGGGTCTGACTCATGTCTGTCGGAAAAGGAGAAAACTCCAGACTGCAGTGAGAAGCTCAGATGGGGGACACGTGAACACGGGCACTTTCCCGCCATCACCTCACTGCCAGAAAGCAGTGGGCGGCTAATTAAAGAGACGCCTCTTTGGCTTTGGCACACCCCACACACATATGTTGTTGATTGGCCACCTTTCAGGTGTCGTGGGGTGTGTGTACGTGTGTGTTGATATTCATATGTATTATGTTTATAACAGGGCGGGGGAGTGGAAGCAAGAAACGGGCAAGTGGGCAGGCGTGCTGGCTGGCGGCATATGTTCAAGTCCACAAAGAGGAGGGAGGGGCTTGAGGGTGTGATTGACAGTGACATGACCAAGAGAGTGACAGAAACAATTGACATTAAATGGAGGGGTGACACCTGCTCTAACAAGAGTGTCTCGGCATTGAAAAGAAAATGGATTTTGAACACATTCAATTATTGTTGCTTTCTTAGCTTAGCTTGCAGCTATCAGTGCACATTTGGCATTTACACCAAGTTTTTTTCATTGTGTTTATTGAAGTCAAGAAACAGGCTGTTTATTTTGTGGTAACTTGTTTCTGATTGTTTCATATTTTTGGTCAGTGCATGCAGTCTCCAATACTCCTTGGCAAGAATGGTTTATAGAGCCGTTGAGTGGAGTCATTGCCCCAGGCGTCAGACTGTCAGGGGCCTCCAAAGCCTCAGGCTGTGCAGCCTGAGAACATCAGCTCCTCATACAGTATTGACCATGGGTCAGTGACAAAGAAGAGTGTCCATCATAATGAAAAGAACAAATCTAGTTAGAAAAAAAAACATGTGGCAAATTCTTTGAAATGTACCAACCCAGGCTCACTGGAAAAATGTGCCTGTGGTGACAGATAGACATGAATCTAGCAGCCTTTTATTGCTCTGGTTGTTGCATGCATCACGGCAGTTTGGAAATCAAATGTCACTAAACACTAAACCCTGCCCTAAACGTTATACACAGTGTTAGTAAAAGCAAACGTGAGATAAAGCCCATTGGCTTAAGCAACCATGCCATTTTAGCTTGCTATGATCTCTTATCATGAGTCGTGTTTCATGGGACTCGTGTCTCAGCGCTTCACATCAGAAGTGCAGTGCGGTACCAGGTGAGCCACCAAGCAAGTTTACTACATCAAAAAAGTCTTAATGTGGAGCTGGTTTTGTGATGCAAACGTCCAAAAGTTTACAAATCATGCACTTTGGTAAGTGTTTTGAAGTAATGATATAGAATTGTGCAAGGAACTGCATGAAAATGAGTCTTTTTGAATCTGCCTTCATAGTCATGCCTTGTGTGAAACGGAATAAAGTTGTATTGTCACTAGTGTTCATTTTCAAGAAAAATATAACATTTTTGGAGTGAGTGGCTCAGACGGTAGTGCACTTGTGCATGAACAACACGTGCCTGGTCTCTTTCCAGACTTCCCTATAGCAAAAATAAATAAACAAACCTGGCTTTGTACATTAAAAAAGTATTAATGTTTAATAATAATAATAATAATAATAACAATGATAATCTTCATCATCACTTATTTTTCTTACACCTGATTTTATTTTCAAAAATCTTTCAATATGCTTTTCAAAGCAAAACCTTTTTTTTTTTTTAGCAAATATCTAAATTTGTTTTTTCAAATAATAATAAGCAGTGAAGTATTTTTGTTCAATTATTTTTATTTTCCTTTTTTTAAAAAAAAAAAAAAAAAAAAAAGGATAGATAAAAGACTATGCCAGTTGCCAAGGTTGACTTTCCAAGAATTTCATTTGTTTAATGATTTTCTTTCTTAATTAAAATATGAGGGCAGTTGTGTCACCCTGACATTTTTGTCTTTATGGAAATATCAAAATATCACTATAACCCAATATCAAAAATGAGTATTCAGTAATCACAACATTTTCATAATACAAAAGTTGTATTCAAGCCATTGAATTGCATTGTTGAAATATTTTTTCAATTAAATAAATGCTGTGTCTGATAATTAAGGTACATTTAGTTGTCTAATGTTAGCTAATTCAAACATGTTGACAAATTTCTTTTTTTTTTTTTTTTGGTCCCACTCTGTGTATGGCTGAAAGGAACTCACCAGGTACATTGCGTCTCTGTGAGAACTTTATGAACTGCAGCCCAGGGTCAGGACGGTGTGTTTATGTACTTGTGATTTAGTTATTGAAAGCTGGGATGTGAGACACAGGGGAAGTCATGTGATGATGCTGTGAGGGTGTGTTTGAAAGCTGCGAGGATGACAGGTCAAAAGTCACACCTCAGATATTTCCCGCAGATCTCGAGAAGTAAATAGCTGAGCTTTGAGCTTTCACAAGCTCTGTTTGAATGCTCACTGTCTCCACCGACAAATTACTGCAGCACAGTTCGCTGCGAGCCGTGAACAGATCAGACAAAATTCTGAGGCTCTGCCACCAGGAGAGCTGGCTAACGATCAGATGAACATTGTTCTGTTGAGGTGTATACCTTCATGATTCTGCCACTACACATTCAAAAGTTATTAATACTTGATATGTGATGTATAATCATGATGTTACATGTATGTATAATTTAAAAGTGTTAAATTAATGCTTTTATTCATCAGGGATGCATTAAATTGATCTTAAGTGACAGTAAAGGCATAAATTACATTTTTTTAAATAAATTAAAACTGAATTAATAATAATAAAAAAAGTTTAAAATTGTAATAATATTTCAGAATATTTCTGTTACTGTGTTTGTGATTAAATGTGATGAGATATAGGAAAACCCAACACATAATGAAATTTGACCTTTTTTAGGTTTTGATACGATATGAAAGCTGGGTTCAAGCTGTTTTTATTTTGTCCATAGCTTGAACGTAACAAAAGTTATGGCTATCTGAATTTGGCTGATAGCCAGTGGCGGACTGGCCATCTGGAGCACCGGGAGTTTTCCCGGTGGGCTGCTGTACAATGTGGGCCGGCCCTTTGCGTAATATATATATAAAAAAAAATGATTGTAATAAATGTACGTATATCCTTCCATCGGCCCAGACGAATGGCCCGGGCCGCGCGGCCCACTTCATTCAAAAATTCTAATTAATTTAGCGTGCTCCGGCTCAGTGCAGCGGCTCAAAAGCGCTCGTCAATGTCAAAATGTTTGAAATAGCCAATCAAAGTGTAGAAGGCGGGATTTATCGAGCTGCGCGCGACTTGAATGCGAGCTGAGGTAAAATGTAAACAGCTAAACATGACGAGACAATTCAGCAATATTTGCCAACCGTTTAGTTAAACGGCAGACATTAATTTTCAGGAATGCAAACTACTACTGGCCTTTTCAAATTTCTCAGATTTTAATGCCGTTATTCGAATCGTCACAATGTAGGCTACATAATGCAGTTTTCAGCAGACATGAGATAAGAGTTAATGTAAATCTGCTTTCTTCCGTGATTTCACGTGTCTAAGAAAATGTTTAAAAATCTATAAAAATCGTTCTCAATCTTACTCTAGAACATTGTAAATCTGAAGACTTTTGCTTTCGAGTGCTGTGCATAGGAAAGTGATTTATAGGCCTAATAAAAATATAATTTGCTTATTAATTCACATGCATTAGCCTATTTTATATACACACTGGTGGTTAAAAGTTTGAAATAATTGAGACTTTTTTATTTATTTATTTGAAAGAAGATTGAGTTTATTTGATCAAAAATACAGTAAAACAATAGCCTACTATTATGAAATATTACACTTAAAATAGTGCTTTTTTATTTAGGATATTTTCAAATGTAATTTATTTCTGTGATCAAAGCTGAATTTTCAGCATCATTACTCCAGTGTCCCTTCAGAAATCATTCTAATGCTGCCTAATTTGCTGCTTAATTATCAGTTATTTGTGATCAATTATTAACAATGGTTTTATTATTGATATAATGGTTCTCAGTTAAAGAACAGCATTTATTTGAAATACAAGTACTTTGTAATTAGTTTAAATATCTTTACTATCACTTAAATCAATTTAATCAAAGTCCCTTTTTGTATTCTATAATCTTTGATTTAATGCAACATTGTTGAAGAAAAATATTAATTTATATTTTTTAACCTTACCCAAGACTGCATGGTATCACATTTTCCACAAAAATATGAAGCAGCACAACACTTTTCAACATTGATAATAGACAGAAATGTTTCTTGAGCAGTAAATCAGCATATTAGAATGATTTCTGAAGGATCATGTGACACTGAAGACTGGAGTAATGATGCTGAAAATTCAGCTTTGATCACAGCAATTATATTTTACTAGTCACATAGAAGACAGCTGTTTTAAATTGTAACATTATATTTCATAGTACTGTTTGTATTTTTCATCATCAAAATAATTTGTATACTCTTTTCCACAATTGGAGCTCTCTTCCTTAAAATGATAGATGTCAAGCTCCTGCAAAATGACAAATGCTGTATATGACCAATAGAAAGGCACCATAAAAACAGTCCGCATTCTGCACTATTCAAGTCTTCTAGATGATACCAGAGCATTGTGTCATATGGACTGATGGACTGTCCCTCGTAAAAATTCTTTAAAATTATTTACTATTTGCCATATACACCAGAAAAGACAAATTATAATGTCAAGAATATGCCACTCATTTATGGTGTGGTGTGGTGTGTTGCAGACTGGGTTTGGTGGGCTGCTCTGTGCCAAAAAGTCCAGGGCCAATTTTTGGCCCCAGTCCGCCCCTGCTGATAGTTATGATTTTCAGGAATGGAATTTTGAGAAAAACGGGTTTAAAGTGAGGCAATGAAAAAAGAAACACAACAGTCAAGTATCACAAGTAAAAGTCACTGTGGTAAAAGACTTATTTTAGTCACTGTAAGTGATGTAAAAGATACAAAATGACCACAAGGACAACAGAACACTTGCAAACATTTGAACATTAAGTGTATATCTTTTTATAAAACATCACAGATTACAGCGTGCAGACTCTCCAATTCTTCTCCTGTTCTACTCTGGACTTATTGCTGGACTTAATACATAACCAGAATGACTTCGGGGTTGTAACTTGTAGTTTTGTGCTCTGAACTTGTAATTTAAGTTCATGCTGTCACCATTTTAACTAAAAATGAAAATAATGCATAGCGATAATGGTGCTTTGGGCCCTTCAAGAATGAGAGCTGTCTGTCAGAAGCGCTATACTGCATCATTACACAAACAGACTAACGTTACCCTGAAGAGGACAGTTTCCCTTGTTTATCATGGGCATAGTCTCTGGACTTTTGATCACCCCTTGTATGTTTAGATAGCACGAATAGTGTACCTTGTAGTTTACATTTAGAAAAGCGAGCGCAGCAACTGTTCACGCACCTGTGCATATAACAGACTGTCATCGGACTCCTCCTCTTTAGTAACTTCATCATCCGATCCTTCATCTCTGGATGTGAAATAGTCCATTAACATCGTTTAGGACACTGACATCACCAAGACTGAGCAGACTGAGACGAGCAAGATCGTTTAAGTGAGCAGCTACTACCTTAGACTGCGTTGCTCTCTTGCTCTCTGCCATCTCACGATGTTAAAAAATAAATAAATAAATAAATAAAAAACTTTGCGTGCCATAGTTTACACAGGACTGGCGGGAAATGTGCATTGATACAACTTTATTATATATGTTACGTGGTTTATTTTGATAGGTTAACTGTTTTTGTGGTGTTAAGAGAAAGCACCTCCGCAGCGCGTTCTTTTCTTTTCAGTGCAGTCTTTTCTGCTTGCTGCAATAAATCGCAATTTTTCTGCACTAAACAAGTGAATTTTACCAAGATATTTTCAGAGATGATAGACAAAATGTTATAAAATAATAATTGACTGAAAACCTAATTTTGACAAAAAATTGACTTTCAACCTATTTTTTGAATTTCCTGAAAACGTCCCAGTGCAACATCCGACGGGTTTTCCCAGATCGCATCACAAATTAATACTCCCTTGGCTGGCATAAGCAACTTCTTTCTCAAAAAACACAAAAAAAACAAAACAAAACAAACAAAAAGCATGAATAAATAAATAAATAAATAAATAAATAACCTGCGGTTTCATGTTTTAACCACATGTGTCAGTAGAGAGCTCAGAATTCTGGATTGTACCTTCAAGTAAATTGTAAGTAAAATATTCCACATTTCAGTAGTAGTAGGAAGAATTGGTGGGGAAATGTGTTATGGAAACAATTTTACGATATAGCAAACTTTTACTGGTCTTACTTGGGTTGGCTTCTGAAATCAGAAGGTGTTTATGTTTCGTTTTTTACCTTAAGCGATTAAAATAGTCATCTTGCAGGATATTGAACATTGAAGTATGTTATCCACCTGCATTTTTGTGTGTTTGTTTGTGTGGTTGAATGTGTGTGACGCCACACCAGTAATCATTATCTAGAAAACTGACACTGAAACTGAAAACTGTTTCTGCCCAAAGGAACTGAGCAGTTGCAGAGATTAATTTGATAGCTCACCTCACATGTGCTTATTAACACATGGCTATGCCTGAAAAGGAAAACTTCTGTCACAAAGCTGTGAAGACTTCATTAAGTTCCTTTCAAATTTCTGTGGATCAGGGAGGCTTGCTGTATTCTGCATTATAGCAACACAAGACAACACAAGCGTCTTTTGTGGCTTCAAACATTCCCACCGGGTTACTTGTGTCATCATGTACTCAGTACCTCATGTCGTTTCAAACCTGTATGACTTCCTTTCTTCTGCAGAACACAAAAGGTAGTAAGGTTAGTAAAATATCCAAGTTGCTTTTTTTCCATACAGTGAATGTGAACGGTGCTTGAACATTCTGCAACAACCTGGTCTCATGACAAAAACATACCTGTGGGAACTTTTTCGCAAGATGTGAAATATGTACTGCCATATACATTTCGTGACATATTTGATGTGAAATGTCCACTGAGTGGTGCTAAAAGAGTGTTTGTTTTTTTTCCCGGAACAGATGAACATACATGTGGTCATTTTATGTGACGTTGGTTTTGTGGGCATCACTGCAGTTCTGACTTGAAATGTCCATTGAGTGGCACTATAACTCTAATGGTCCGTGACGTTTTAAAATAACGTACCATCTGCACTACACCTAAACCTACCCGATAGTATGAACAAAAGCGAATGAGACGTAAAAATGCAATCGCAAGCATGCTGTTTTAGCTTGTTTTTTGATCTCAAATCTTTCAGCTCTTTCATTGTGAGTCATGTTTTTGACAGGATTCGTACGCAAGAATTCTGCATCCTTAGTCCAGTTCCCTGCCGGCTGAGCCACCGAGCAAGCTTGATATGTCTGAAAAGCGAAACATATGGAGTTGTAATCATAACTGTATGAAAACGATTACAAGTGCTCACTGTTTTACTGCCTCTAGTGTTAATATCTGTTGGAAAGTGCAGTGATATGTACTCATTGGTACGTATTTTACATCTTTTGAAAGTCATGAGATCAGGTAGCTCTGTAAACAATCTCTTTTTGTATTCAACAGAAGAAAGAAAGTCATACAGGTTTGAAATGACATGAGAAAATTTAATTTTTCGGTTAACTAATTGAGACATGTTTTTGATAAACCCTTGAAGAAAGTGAAGCCAATATCTGTATTATAAGCAGCCAAAGTCAGCAGCCCTGTCCTGTCCCTCTCCATGTTATTTTGCATTCATTTATCAACTCTAAGATCTGCTCATTCATTTAACACGGGCCTTGGGGGCGGTGCGAGGACCTTGAGACTCACAACGCATTTAATTACAGAACCGCTATGATACCTGGCTCCTTAATTGATTCAGGCTTCCTTTGTGCACTTCCGAACGGTGAGAGACACAAACATAATAAACGAACGCCATGTGCACAACACAAGATTCGGTCTCTGCTAGATCTGTACACATGTTGTGTAATATCTCATCTCTTTTTGCAGTACACCATGTAACAATACAGTATCACAGCCAATGCTTTCTCCATTAAAGGGACAGTGTACCCAAAAAGAAATTGTCACCATTTACTTAAAATGTAAAAGACACATCATTATTTTCAATAACTGCAAGGATCACATACCTGTAATATATGCACAGTGCTGAAGAATGCATTCCAGAATCACATCCAAGTTCTTAAAGGGACAGTTCACCCAAAATTCTGTTACTCACCCTCGTGTTGTTCCAAACTCGTAAAACCTTCATTCATCTTCAGAACACAAATTAAGATATTTTTGATGAAATCCGAGAGCTTTCTGACCCTACATAAACAGCAACGCAACTACTTCGTTCAAGGCCGAGAAAGGTAGTAAGGACATCGTTAAAATAGTCCATGTGACATCAGTGGTTCAACCTGACTTTTATGAAGCTACGAGAATACTTTTTGTGCGCAAAGAAAACAAAAATAATGACTTTATTTAACAGTTTCTTCTCTTCTGTGTCAGACTTTGCGCATTCATGAGAGTACCACAACATATGCGTGTGGTGCTGCTGACGCAGGAGTCGGTGTTCTGATGTACCGGGATGCACTGCACTTGTTTGTAAGCAAAGCAGACCTGCCAACTCGCATTCCTTTTGCGTAGCAGGTATGCATTTTGACCTCAAAGTACACTGATATGATTTGTCACTCTAAACTACAAAAAACCTGGTGATGCCTCCACGTCAGTACTCAAATCAAGCAACAGAAAAAGGAGAGTCCAACCAATCAGAGCATTTTTTTTTTTTCGGATTTGCGTTTAAATATTTTTTTTTTTTAGTTCTATTTCTCTCCAAACTGGCTCTGTTTGTGTGTGTCCGTGAGTCAACGTGTTGAGATTAGGAAACTTCTCCTGCTTATAATGTGCATTATAAAACGGTTAGTTCCATTCCTCGATTCTGATTGGTCAGCAGCTGTGTTTTATTCACGATACAGCACGGCTATGACCGCTTCACCCAACCGTTCTGTGTATCACTGAGCAACACCCTTAGCAACCACCCTTAGCAACATAAACAATCAATAGCATCAAAACTGTTTAATGTATTATGTAGTAGCTTGCTATTTATTTAATGAATACGAGTGACCCCTGCTGCTGTTATGTTGCATCTTTCATCTTTAATTTTGAGACGACGCCCTTCCCCAGTCTAATAAACGCTTCTCACGAATTTGTTGATGTGTGTGCGCATCTGTGTGGAAGCCTACAGTTTCCGAAGTGAGGAGGGAATATTACTGAATTTATTAGTTTTCTGTTTCAGGTATGATTCTGTATGTCCATCAGTTTACATGGTAATGACGCTTGTAAACTCGCGCTGTGCCGCGAATCGGTCTGTTTTAAAACTAAAAGACGGAAAACAGACATTTCTCATGCTGAGAGATAAGCAGATGTATGTGTGTGAGAAAATATCATATTGGTGTTAATACAATAAATGACACAGCGGATGATAAGAGTTCTTATTCTCTGTTTTTATTTAAGAACCATTAGATGAGGCATGTTCGGAACATTCTCTTGCCGTTTACTGTTGCTGTCAGGAACTATTTTTTAGCGGAAGGACAGCATTTAACGAACTTGCTTCAAAAAAGTAAAATTTCAATACATACATTTTGGGTTTTAATATTTTTATTGTGTGGTAACCGTTTTATATAAGCAATAGCAGTACTCGAGGCCGCAGCTGTGCGGGTGAATAAATCACGGCTGAAGGGGTTGCAGGCACTCCGCTTCGCGTCGTGCCTAACAACGCCCTTCAGCCGTGATTTATTCACGATACAGCACGGCCTCTCGTACCTTATTGCTTAATTTGAAAAAGGAACATACGTCAAACATCTTCCCTTGTAATGACTTGTAATGAGAAGTGTTTCTAAACCTGTTGTCCAACAAAAATGGAACATTATAACATACTAAACAACATCAGTTGAATGTTAGAAATAACTTCCTTTTGTGATCTTATGTGGCTTCTTATCACAGAATGAGGCAGAAATATATATTCTATACTGTAATAAAGGCTATGTCGATTAGCAGTGGATTATAAATATACTTAATACACAGAAAAACACAGAAAAACTATACATTGTCAGAGTTGAGTGTTATAGCCTTAATATTTCATCATTCAAAGGCAAAGTGTTTCTGTCTTCTTCTATTCAGTGGATGCCTTTGTCCATATTGGGGATTTCCTGGAGCGTGTCAGTTCTTTTTACTTCTGTGACGCATATGTGAATTTTTTGTGTGAGGGTTCCCTCCGCCTTACAGTATGAATGAAACAGATATTACATGTGTTTATAGCACTAAATAATGGCCAATCCCTAAAAATAATACTTCTCTCAAAAGAAATTTGAAGTAGACATATGATAATCCGTGTTTTTCTACAGTGTACTGGAGCTTTTTTTTTTAAATAGCATTTTGAATCAAATTGCAAATCACAAAAAAATGCTTTGATTTGCCAAGCCATCAGAGCCAAACAGAAAACCGCGGTTAAAAAACCGAGGTATGTATTGAATCGTGGGTTAACTGTATTGTTGCATCCCTATTGTTTGCTCTAAAATACTAAAATTTTAATGATAAAACTCAGAAAATGCTTTTGAAGTAATTGTGTTTCAACATCTTATTCTACAAGAAAATATCCAAGGAAGCTAGAATAGCATTAAAACACCAAGCAACCAACCAACTCAACCTCATTCCTCCCGTATCCATAAGATTCATTAAAGTTTCATCTTTGAAACTAAAATGGAAACTTTTAATGAAACCTGAGAGGGTTCTGTTCCTCAACTGAAAGTCCAGGTAACCAAAACTTTACTATTTTAAAACATCAAGTATGCTTGGGCTTCCATATTTGATGTGGTCTATTGTGTTGATCAGTGTTTATATGTGAATAAAAGCCTGAAATAGATTATATATAAAATTATTCATCATATAAAGTGATCATGTCTCTTTAGAAGATTTAAATTAAACCTTTCTTGTATAATCTCTTTTTCTACTTTTTGAAGTGTCAACGTTTGGACTTTCAGTGGAGAGACAGAAACCTCTTAGGTTTCATTAAAACTATCTTCATTTGTGTGTTGAAGATGAATTAAAGGCTTATGGGTTTCGGAATAACATGAGGGTGAGTAAATGATGATTATTTTGATTTTTGTGTGAACTATCCCTTTAAAAGAATTTCATTTTTGGTGAGCTATCCCTTTAAGGAAAACAGATCAATGCCTTTGCTGTGGTCTAGCAAGTTGTTAGAGATGCTTGGCCATATTTCATTCTCTTTGGGCAGGAATCAGGCTCTAGGCAGAGATTGCCTGCAGGGGAAGTCATCTCATTCGCTTAATATGTCTGACTACCATTTATTCCACTATTGTCCCAACCACACAGTCCACAGTACTACTGGATCCTTGGTTCTGTTTGACAAATGACACAATCGCTATATATGTACCCTCAGGGTGTTCTGTCAGCTCTTACAGGTTACTCTGTTGCTATTGACGATGGGAGGTGAAACTGAGGTCATCTGAAAAAAAAAAAAAAATAATGCAGCAAATGAATAGTTTCTCAAAAGAGGAGTGTTTCTTGGGATCATTACATTGATTTCCCATATTAAAGTTTGACAGGGAACGAGCAACTGATGACAGATGGGTAAGGAGGAACAGCCCTCCCCCTTCCCAGAACGTCACAGTGTGTGGTGTCAGGCAGTGAAATAGCCGGCCCTCTAGAGAATGTTTGTTTGAAGGGGGCTCATTGAGCTGTTATATCATTAGATTTTACTGCCCACTGGACACGGGATTACATTGCCATAACTTATTGATTGGCTGGCAGCAAGACCAAACCCTTGCTATGATGATAAGTCCATTAACACCATCAAAATGAAGATGAGCTCTACAGGTGCTACTTATCGTCTTGATTTTAATGCAAACGCTGTGCTCAATTTTCACCCCGGCTCGTCTCACAATTCATAATTTAGATCTCTTGATGAGTGTGCTGAAAGTTTTGTGCGAGAACACTGAAAACATTCTAGAAGACGAACAGTCAATTTTCCACAGAGTAGATGAGATTCTAGCCTTAGGGAGACACTAAAAATTGGGAAAACAGGGGAACACTAACTTGTGCTGTTATTTTTTTGTCACAAGCGATGCATAACTAAAATATATGTACAGAAGAGATGTTCCTTTTAGGAAATGTCTGTGTGTTCTTGTAGGCTGGGCCTTTTTATGCCTTCTCTGTCCATGAAGTATTGCGATGGGAGGGGGTGAGTTCTGTTCAGATCGGCGACAGATGATCAGTCTTGGCACTGTTAATCCTCATCATTTTCCATGTGAATCTTTGATTTCCTCTTGCTCTGCCAGCTGATTCTCTCTAATGAGTGATAAGCACTTCCTCTAAAATCTTTAACCCGGGAAGGGTTCATCAGTAATATAATCTGGCCATTATGAGAGCTGTGCTGACAATAGCAAGTGCAACAACATCCAAACAAACATCTTTTTGTGTCTTCCCTAACTGCATTTAGGGGTTACAATGGAGCTAAAGGCTTCCTGGGGCTCTCTTGTTTTTATTTTTTGACGAAAAGACAAAATGGCAGCAAAGCCACCACAGCACTTTCCTAAACACGTTTGTCTTTATGCAATGTGAAACTGATTTAATCCATGAGACTAATTATTGATCTAATGTCTAATAATTAAAATAAGAAATTAACAGATATGTTTGTATTTTCAAGATGTATTTGTATGTCTCAAATATACAATTAGTTATTTAGAAAAAAAAAGCACTTAAATATTAAAATATTTTATCTAATTGCTTTTAATTGTTAAGCTGACACAACTCTTAACATGCATTTCTAAAAAAAATTCATGCTGACAAAAAAGTCTGTAAAGCATCTGGTTTAAAAAATTGTGATGTTATATAGGACCTTCTATTGAACTTACTGTACATCGATTTCCTCACAGCCTCATTTTTATTCACAGAAAAGCAAAATATGGTGTCTACAGGCTAAAGTCTGTAGCCCCTGGGGGCTTTTGCCTCAGGCTTTGGGGTATTTTTGTAATGGAATCAGTCGAACACACAGGTAAGTAGAACGTTAGGTGTTTATTTTAAGGTGCACAGTCAACAAACTCTCGTGATGGAATCAAACCAG